>JAODAL010052443.1:0-25972 GCA_025379985.1 Phyllomedusa bahiana
GTGGGCCCTGAAAACACATTTTCTCAGTCTGGCCCAACCAAGACCCCTAACTGCTATCACACACCACTGTCCTCCCTGCATTTGGGGCACTCACAGGCATTTTAACTGATATAGATTACTGTCTGGGTGCAGTTCATCCATTTTCATGTAAACCACCCCCCTATTTATAAAACAGGCTGGACCCTTGTAAACTTGGCACTCACCGTATGTTTCCCCATACACCCTAATAGATTTGTAAGCTCTCACGAGCAGGGGCCCTCACCCTTTTTCTCATTTGTAATACTTTTAATTGTAATGTCTTACTTTCCCCCTTTTAATTTTTGAAAAGTCTGCGAATATTTTGGGCGCTATATAAAAGATTTTTATTATTTTATTTTTAATTATTATTTTATTATTATTTTTAAATAGAGCATTTTGATAAAGGCTGGTACCCACAAGTTATATACAAATGGAGCATATTGATAAAGGCTGTATATCCACAGATCACATCTACAGAGCCTGGATACCCAGTGTGTTCAGTTACGGCTAGGATACAGCTAACCATGATCAGACAAACAAGTGAGCTTTTCAAAAAATCCAAACTGATCAGTAACTAGGATGTCATGAAATCCAGAAGTGTTGCTGGATGAAGAGAGAAGTGACCTGGAAACTTTGTTAGGGTCAAAAGCTCTGTAATTGTGATCATTTCGACTGAACCTTACATCCATTGCATCACTTCAAAAGTGTTTTCTCTCTCACTAAGCTAATGTGCCTCATGTGCCTTTGATTAACTTGCCATGGGCAGGCCAGCTCTCAATACCCTCAATAGAAGGATCTCCCCAATTGTCATAAAAATTACAGCCAGCCCGTTACATAGGCTTCTGGTTGGCAAAAAAAAGGAACCACAAGATGTTTGACATCTGCTTCTTGCAAAGCTTGTTCTTTTCAGCTGCTGCCAGGAAAATAGATCTGTTCACCCCTCCCGATATTTTGAGCGCTGAAGTCGACAATTACCAAAGGTCAAGCAAACTTAAAAGGCAAGCATATGAATTTAGTCAATGATGCTTTTATATCATATGGGGGGAGGTGGAGTCTGAGGAGAATCTGGGTCATTACCAAAGATATCTGGCGAAATGTAAAAGCACAAAGAGTGAAACACAGGCAACATCTGTGCGGAGGAACTGTAAGGTTGGGAAATGAATTTTATGGTGGAAACTGAGCCCTCAATTATCACTGCTCTACATGTTAACATGGAAAGGACACACTTGTTTAACGCTTTCTAGCAGGATCTGCATCTCAAACAGCAGAGGCCGAGTATGCGATATAAAAAGAACTAAAGGAGCTGTACATGATTAGTAAAATGGTCTGCAGTTATGTCCAGAAATAGCGCCAGTCCTAGCCAATGATTGGTTTTTAACATGTAGGGACAGATAATTGAAGACTTTTTTTTAAATACATTGCTTTGTTGACACAGGTTTCTATGGTTACGACCATCTCACCCACCTTGCCCTGCTTTCTCTCATCTCTAATTACTCTATGTTGCAGTAAATTACTCCCTATGCCCATAGTGAGTCACCTCCGGCAGAGTCTTCTCTCTAGTAACAAACTTTGAAAGCTTCTCATTTATCTAAGTATACAGCCTTTAGAGCTCTGCAGCCCGGTGTACTTCACTTCATAAATCTCAGGAATTCCTTGTCAGTGTAACAAGAATAGCTAGGAACAGCATAGCCGATGTGTCAATCACTGCTATAGACCCACCCACAGCCTGAACTGTGATTCTAAAGATGGCTGTGAACCTGCATGGTGAGAAAACCCCTTTATGTATCTTAAAGGTGCTTATGGGTTCAACTGGGAATATCTCAGTCTTTAAAAGATAGATCGCTATAAATACAAAACCATTGCACATTTACCAAAAGGACTGTGTGATGTGAACACCCTGAGACCTGCTAAGAGGAGGGGGTTCTCACTACAAAAATGTCTTGGTGGAGAAAAAGTAATGTAAAGCTGCAATGAAACATTAGGGGCCACATCAGAGAAAGCTTCAGCCCCCAACACCCACCTCTACCCTTGCAACCTGCTCTTCCCCCTTAACTTGCTTCCCCACGGTAACTCATGAAAAAGCTCTCCTCTCTACTGTCCAAATCCAACCTCACTACCTGTTGTCTTGACCCACTGCCATCCCACCTCATCCCAGACCGCAGTGCTTCTATCATCCCAGCCCTCACCCATCTCTTCAACCCATCACTAACCACTGGCATCTTCCCTTCTGCCTTTAAACATGCTACTATCACTCCAATCCTTAAAGAAACAACCCCTTGACCCCTCTTCTCTGTCCAACTATCGCCCCATCTTACTGCTCCCTTTTGCTTCCAAACTCCTCGAGCAGCACGTCTATCTTCAGCTGTCCTCCCACCTCTCCTCCAACTCTCTTCTTGACCCACTACAATCTGGTTTCCGTTCCACCACTCTACTGAAACCGCCCTAACCAAGGTCACCAATGACCTAGTAACTGCTAAAGCCTCATGCCACTACTCTGTGCTCCTCCTCTTAGACCTGTCCTCTGCCTTTGACACTGTCGACCATTCCCTCCTGCTACAAATCCTCTCCTCCCTCGGCACAGACGGCCTCTTTCCTGGATCTCCTCGTACCTCACTGATCGGACTTTCAGCGTCTCTCATTCTTCCACCTCCTCCCCCCGGCCTCTCTCTGTTGGTGTCCCCAAGGGTCAGTCCTGGGCCCACTACTCTTCTCTATCTACACCCTTGGTCTCGGTCAGCTCATAGCCTCACATGGCTTTCATTACCACCTGTATGCTGACAATACCCAACTCTACATCTCCGGCCCAGATGTCACTTCTCTACTCTCCCGGATCCCCGAGTGTCTGTCCTCCATTTCCTCACGTCTCCTAAAACTAAATGTGGAGAAAACTCCAGAACTCATCATCTTTCCACCATCCAACTCTACCCTTGCCCCTGATCTCTCTATCTCAATCAACGGCTATACACTCTCACCTGTTCCGCAAGTCCGCTGCCTTGGGGTAATCCTAGACTCCGCTCTATCTTTCAAACCCCACATCCAAACCCTCACCTCTACATACAGCCTCCACCTGAAAAACATCTCTCTTAACTATGCTACATTTCCGCTTTCATCTCCCCTCAACTATGACACTACATATGTTCCAACCATCTTCTCCCGCTTATCCACTTCTGCCTCTGCCTTCCCCTCTGCCAATCCCTTCACTGGCTTCCCATTGCCCAGCGAATTCATTTCAAGCCTCTATCCATGACCTACAAGGCTCTCCATGACCTCTCCCCTCCATACATCTCTGCCCTAATTTCCAAATATCTCCCCTCACGCACTCTCCGCTCCTCACAGGACCTTCTCCTCTGCTCTCCCCTTATCAGCTCCTCCCACAAACGCCTCCAAGACTTCTCCCATGCTTCACCAACACTCTGGAACTCACTGCCCCAACACACAGACTCTCCTCCACTTTCACCAGCTTCAAAGCAACCTGAAAACCCATTTCTTCATGCTTGCCTATAACCTTCACTAACCTGGTCAATACTTCCTCCACAAACATGTCCGCCCCTCACCTCCTGTCTCTTTCCCCCTCCTTGTAGATTGTAAGCCCTCGCGGGTAGGGTCCTCTCTCCCTCTGTCGTGCCAATTGTCATTACAACTTATCACTGTACTCGTTATGTAATGTTATGTATGTAACCCCCTCGAATGTACAGCGCCCTGGAATCAATGGCGCAATAAAATAAATAATAATAACGTATGCATGTATGCCGTTTTTAAAAACAGGCGCTTCGAGCGCCCGCGGCACTTTTTTAATTTGGGGGAAGTGAGGGCGGTGTTGTATCAACTGTTAATTTTACAATTTAGACTTTGAACGGCAAATCAGGCTCCATTACTGGTGGAACAGGTAGCCAATTTAAAAGTGGTTTACCTGAGCCAAAATGTGCTTAGTAGTAGAAGCCCTTTACCCGCTGTAGGCGCTCTATACAAATATATAAAATGTATCATGAATCAGCCTTTTTAAATCACGCATTAAAAGATCGCTTCTCGCGCCACTTTTAATATATATCAGAGCTGTTGTACTACCCAACCATACCAATTCTACACATCTTTGAATCATATAATAAAATATCAAGCATCACTTCTCTACGACTTTAGAACCCTAAATCCCGAGCTCATTACTTTTATCATTAACCCCATTAAAAGTGTTTACCCTAGCCATAATACTCCTATATTAGAGAAAGCCCCCTATAACACCCATACACAGAGCTCTTCTCTCCTCTATCATATAACCCAATATATCACAGAACTCAGCCTCTCTCCCTCTATCCTATAACCCTATATATCACAGCGCTCAGCTTCTCTCCCACTATCATATAACCCTATATATCAGAGCTCAGCTTCTCTCCCTCTATCATATAACCCTATATATCACAGAGCTCAGCTTCTCTCCTTTTAACATATCCCGCTCTCCATTACATTAGCATAAACCACCAGAAGGGTTTGCTTTACAGCTGTACAGGTGGAGAGAGAATATTAAAGAGTGGTGACCTTTTGTCCTGATATCACTTACATGGGTAGAACTATAGCCGAAGGAGCTGCTATGTGGCCCAGAGTTTTGAACCGGTCCACTTCGGGTACGTTCACATGGCTGATTTTTAGCACCGAATAAGCATTGAATCCTCATCTGAAATCGGGACCTGTAAGCCCAGATGTCAGATGAAGATTTGATGCTGATTTTCAGTCTCCTAAATAATATATATAAAATGTGAAGTGAGGATTAAGCACGGACACTGGTTTAAGGCAAATCGCAGGCAGATTGATGCAGACTCTGAGGCAAATTCAGCACTCAATCTGCCTGAGAATCAGCTTCCAAATCAGCAGTGTCAACATCCCCTTAGGTACATTGTTTCTTTCTGAGTACTAAGTTAGTGGCTTTCTTCTATGTAGCACTGCTATCTGGGCTCTCTGATATATAGTGCTATTATTCAGAGCTTTAATTATTGCTACGGTCTCTCCTTCCTGTCACTTGTTGGCGAGGCTGCATCTCATTTTGCTATGGGGTCGGTAGGGGTCTGCAGCCTTATAAATATTAGTTATGCCTCTGATCATTTACATTTTCCAGCTCACACCATGAACCAGAATATTAATCTTCCTGCTACATCACTTCAAATGGGTGCTGTGTCCCATATACTACATGAAACACAGATACAAGACGTAGCCATTAAATCACATTTGCGGCAAGCATTTTAAGAGGTATTCCCATCACACTGATTGGCTTTAAACAGGTAGGCAAAGGAGAAAAAAAAAAAAAAAAAAAGACTATTACCAAATACATTGCTGTTCTAAATTTAGTTCATTTCAGAGAGAGAGCAGTTCATATCTTCTGATTATGTACATAAGCTTCCTTAGGAACCACCTCTCCCTGCTCTATCAGCCCTGGCTGGAATGGTGAGGTCAATACCTGATGTGTCTCATCAGCATCACAGGAGCGTCTTTGTTTTTAAGACAAGCTTTAACCCTTTTGAGCTCTGTAGTCTTCTTCCCTGCTGTTAAAAACCCTCCATCACCAATGTCCTTCTAGCAGGCTCAGCTAGGATTAGCAGCGCTGAAATGTCATTCACTGCTATAGAGCAACCCACAGCCTGAACTGAAAGTGTGAACCTGATGCTGGCTGTGAAGAGCAGGGTCTGCAAACAGCCTGATAACAAAATCCCTTTACAGTCAAGAATAACGTTATACAGTAAAACTGCTGTAATGATTTTCCAGTAATTACAACATGGAGGGGGGAACAGAAGCAGCATTACTGAAATATTTAGATTACCTTTGCTGCTTTCCAAATACTAGTCAAAACTTATTTTCATGTTTGGCCCTGAGCTTTCCCAAGGCCAAGCAATTATTGTATTGCTACTATGACTGTGCTGTCGCTGACCTTGCACGTCTGCTTCCAAATTTTCTTAAACATGCACTTACAGGATTAGAGGCTTGAAGCTAGAATAGTTAGTGAACATGACATGTGGAGAAGATTCAGAGCTGTGTAACTGCTCCATCAGTCATGTTCTCATTACAGGTTACTCATTCTGCCCCAGGTTCTAGATAAATGCGAGAATAAAGTGAAGCCTACTAAATAAAGAACAGAATACGGCACAGATCACTAACGGGCACCGTGGCTTCCTATAGCACTAAACAACATGGCACAAAGCAGGCAGAAACATGGAAATACAAGTATTAAAGGAAAACTGACAATATGGTTTGCTCTATTTACCAGCAGTATGCGCTTTTCATGCAGGGCACATAGGTGTGGTGTACCAGGATGTGTCCCATACAGAAAGCACGTACATTTGACAAACAATGCAAATGTGGTCCAAATAGGACAACATTTGTTCTACTGATGTTTATTGGCTGCTGCAGCTACATCACTGTATGTACCATGGTACCTTTTTTCACGAAACCCTTAAAGGTAGTCACTTTAATGTATATGGGAGCCAGCGCAAAGTGTCTAAAAAGTACGCACTGGCCAGTGCCCACTTCTAAAACACCCGTCGTACTGCAGTGCGTACATTAAGGGTATGTTCACACAGCATGTTGAATTCGTGCGAAAGAACTTTATTAGATGCGTGTTTGGGACAGTCTAGACGGACCTAAATGTGCATCTAGCAATGAGGAGTGTGATTTTACATTGCTCGCATCAGCGTTCACATGAGTGATGAGTGTTTACATTGCATCTTTCGGATCCATTCTAAGAATTGACCTGACAATTCTTGATCCGAAAGTCGCAGCAGGCAGGGCTGTGGAGTCGGCAAGCCGAAGCCCCGACTCCTACTCCTCAATTTCCCAAACTCCTGACTCCCTCATACATGGCGCATGTTTAAGTGATAACTTTACTATAGTAAAATGGTAACATCAGGCTGTTTATGACCTTATGATACAATAATCAAGCTATTTAGGTAGAACAGACACTGACAAGCAAAAGGGTAACAAGGTTTTGATCTTTTGAACACTTGTGGGTAGAGTTGAAGAAAAAGCTGTATTTGTATCCAAGTCCAGTCTGCACCAACATGGGAAAGTGTAGAAGAGACTTGGGATCAGATTTTGGTCAAGATGTGCTTGAATCTGATTCAGAGCCCAGAAGGATTCAGGCAGTATTGAAAACCAAAGGCGGATGTCCCAAATACTAACAAAATAATAAAAATTAATATTTTGATTTTTAGGAGCAAAACTATAACTAAGCAGATGCTAAATATTTGCAAGTCAAGTTTTTTGTATAAGATATGTAAGATGACTGCATATAAAATTATAGTAGCCTCATGTACAAAGCTGTAGTGGATGGTGATATGTGGAGCCTGAAAGTCACAAGTTCAAACCATTGTTACCTATTTGCTTGTCAGTGTAAAATATATTTATTGGACATGACATAAGAACACAAAAAAATTGTAAAAATGCAAAACACTGCAGGAACATTTGTGGAGTCTCTGAATTTGTTCTGAGAAATAGTATCGCCTCCATCAGATCCTGCATACATGACCTCACATCTGATCTCATTTCCAGGATAGAGAAAAGCCTCTATACACTAACTTGGGTTGGGGGCAAAGTGGTGACCACAGGGGCAACATCTCTAACAATGTCAGGGTATAAAGGAATTGCCTCAGCCACAGTCAGTTTTGATGAATGGTTGAACTCTTCTACTTCTTTGAAAACAGGTGAAAAATTTTGCTGAAATCTGTTTGCCCTGGGAGCGGAATCTTTTCCCCTGGGGCAGCACTTTGCCTGCTCCATGTCATCAATTACACTCCTCATCTGATGAGGCTGAAGATATGGGAGCAGTAGCACTGGCCGGACCCAATTCCTCTTGCTCTTTGCACTGCATCGAAGTAACTGGACCAACTTATTATATATTTTGGGAGTCGGTCAATTTTTTGACGACTCCGACTCCTGCAAAATAGCCACCAACTCCGACTCCACAGCCCTGGTAGCAGGAGCCCTTTTATAAACTAAGTTGCGATCCTGCTGCAGTCAAAACACGCACCACTGATGCTGCGTTTTTGGATGCAATTTTTGGATCCAAAATTGCCATGTGAACATACCCTAACAGGGTGCGAGAAAGCATTACATTGTACAAACCCACATGCGATAAGGAAAAGGTGCCTGTGAACAGGCCAGTCAGGAACTGGTTAAATATGACTAACTGATAAAGTAGGAGCATAGCCAAAAAGAGCAAGCAGCATCCATTAAAAGCAGTAATATGCACACTAAAGTAGTATTCCCATCAGAGGTTAATGACATTGACCAGATAAACCATGAATGTCTGATAGGTGCAACCCCCACCTATCTAGAGAACATGCCCCTGTACTTTTCTGTGCAGAATAGAGTGGTAGCCACACATGCTCATCTCCCTCTGTTCTATGGGAGCTCTGAGTACAGCCATGTGGGTATGCTCAACCGTGCGCAAAATTCCCACTGAAATGAATTAAGATGGTTCAACATTCGCAGCCACCTCTATGTTCTGCACAGAGAAGTACATGGCACATTTCCACCTCTGGGTATTCCCATCTCAAGCATTTATGGTATATTCACCAAATACACCATAAATGTCTAATAGGTGCAGGTGCACATTATAGTTATTTTCCCCCGCCTGATGTGTAGTAGGTGTATGTAAAAACAACAGCAATGACAGTAAAGAAAGTGGCAGTAACTTGACCTATCAGGTAACCACTGCACTCATGGCATCAAATGCACACGCAGATATAAAAACTGAATACATGCACCCACCTCACGTGTTACAGATCACACCTCCGAGAAGTAATGACCACACGACTAGTAAAGTTAATAAAGTGGCCAAGCCCTGTAATCCAACTTTAGTGACTAAAGATTATATCGGAGCTATAGTAGGAAAGGAAAATTACAAATACACTTCAACACCTGATATTTAGGCCCTATTATCCTCTCTCTCTTATTCTCCAAGCGATTCCAATAGTGAGATATTGGCGCCCTCTGCTGCTTAATACCAAATACAATAAAAAGAGAAAAACATAATACAGGTTTCCTCCAGTTCAGCAGAAGTATATGGTATCAATTAAGGGTAATCTGAAGAATGTTATTATCCCTGTACAACACTTTGCATGGAGCCATTTTCCAGTGCTAGTACACCAAAGGATTCTCTTGTAAGCAAAAAAAAGCACCAGTCACCATTTTTTAAACTATGTCAATGTCATCTTATTTTGGGTGTATAACTTCTTCTTAGGGGCCGTTCACACAGCGTTTTTGGATCCGATTTCGGATCCGTGTTGGATCCGAAAATCGCATCCAAAAACATAGCGTTGATCGGATCCTAAACGTATCCAACATGCAGCTGTGTGTTTGGATGCATGTTGGATGCAGAAGGATTGCACCCTACAGTTTATTATAGGGCTCCTGCAAACGGATCCGAAAGACACAATGAGACGCGCATCAGCGATCACTCGTGTGGACACCGATGTGTGTTTCAAAGTAAAAGCAATGTAAATCACATTGCTATTCATTAGATACACGTTTGGGTCCGGTTAGGTTCCGACAGACGGATCCAAACACGTGTCTAAATACGTATGTTTACATGGACCCAACACGCCATGTGAACATACCCTTACAGCCGTTTTATTTGATTTTTCCCTCCACACTTTCCCAGAGCCATGACTTTCTCATTTTTCTGTCTACAGTCGTATGAGGGCCTGTTTGTTGCAGAAACAAATTTGTATTTTTTAATGTTGCTCTTTACTGTACCATATAATGTACCATGAAACCCCCCAAAAATTCTATGTGGGGTGGAATGTAAAAAAACAAACAAACTGTAATTTTCCCATCTTTGTAGGGGTTTAATTTTTTCAGTGCTCAGCATAAATTACATATTACGAACATCCTACAGGTCAGTATGATTCCAGTGATACCAAATGAGTTTTCGCTATGTTCTAGTTCTTTAAAAAAAAAAAATTAAATAAATCTTTTTCGCGTTGCAGTGCCATTTTCTGCAACCAACGACTTTTTTGTTTTTCCATCTATGGACATCAATGATGCTTGTTTTTTGCAGGCTAAAAAGTATTTTTTCTTTGTACCATTTTGGAACACGTGACTTTTTGATCGCTTTTGTATCCAATATTTTGGGGGACATGTTCACCATACAGAGTAAATGATGATGTATTTTAATAGATCAGACTTTAAACAGATGCGAAAATACCAATTATGTGTAATTTTATAGGTTTTTTAATTACTTTTAAACTGTTTTTTGTTTTTTCTATTTACTTGAACTTGTAGTCCCCCTAGGGCACTTGGACATATGGTGCCTAAAGAGTCAAACGGCCAGGATTGAAGCAGTCTCCAATCTCGGCTGATAGCGCCGGGTGTCAGCTGTAACAGCCATCACCTGCCACACATGGAGAGGGCTCAGTGAGTAAGTTTCCGTCACATGTTGGCAAGGAGTTAATAGAATTAAAAAATTTTTTTTTTTGAAAGAGTCAAGAAAATATAGAGATGCAGATGATAGAATTAGACATGACTGGTATACAAAGACTACATCAGAAAGTCATCATCAGGCTCAGTAACCTGAAAGAATACAGCCCTGTTCCTACATCTTAAAGCTGATCAGTGCTTACTAAGTAGCAGAAGCCGATACAGGGCATCTGGCAAGAACATGATTTCCTCGCTGAGGTTTGTGAATCTAAAGGGAAGGCAGGGGGTGTAAAAAAAAAAAAAAAAAACATTGCCGCTAATAGACAGACATTCATTACTTGCAGCGCATATTTGCCAAAAGTAACTGACATGTCATATCTCCCCGCGCATGCAATACGATCGTATTTTAGGAGTGGGGAGAGGAGGCATAATCCATAGTTCTCTATCAGAACTATGGATTACCGTAATTTTGGCGCGCATCTCGCTCGTATTAGAGCGCAAATACGACACGAAAATTATATAGAAGTCCATTAATGTTTGTGCAGCTATTTTTTTTCTGCATCAACATATAGAAATGGCATCACAGTAATATTTCAACAAATCCAACATTTAATACACATGTTTAGCTGTCCACAAGTAGTATTAACTGTCCAACTTACTTTTCCGCACGCAGAACACCAGCATAAAAAGGAGGATCCCACGGCTTCAATTCCTAATGGGGAAAAAAAATCATGAGCAAATCAAATAAAGAATAGATGTTTTTGCATAGACCGCAATAACACTGCTAAAAAGAAAGTCTGGATAAGAAAAAGAAATGGAGTGGAAATTAAACCCCTTATTTACTACTCACAGAATGTAACTCAGATTTATAGCTTAAGTCTAACAATACAGTAAAGTCCAATCAATCAGCATAAAGGAGAATCATGGTGCTAGATCATCAGAAATGGCTAAAATACTTTAAAGGGGTGTTCCTAACTTACCAAGTCAGTGGCCTATGAGCCAACCACAAAGAATGGGGAGATGGATGAACTTTCACAGTCTTCCCCATTCATTTTTATGGGATTTCCAAATATAACCAAGCACACTCCTGATGGAAAGAATCTATGGCTAAATGTAGTGGTCTCCTACATGTGGCGTTTCTGCTACTCTACACTCTTGATCTGGGTCAACTCAGAGCATCACATGGCTTTACCACTTCTACGCTGATGACACACCAATTTACATCTCCAACCCAGCATCTGCCCATCATCCATATCCTCCTTCTGCCTTCTAAAACTAAACTTAGAGAAACCATGAGTTCATCATCCTTCCACTGATTAACTCCACCCCCCACTGATCTATCACAGTCAATGGCTCTACACTTTAACCGTTCCTGCAAGTTCACTGCCTTTGGATAACCTTTGACTCCTCCATATCATTTAAGCCAGAGGTCCCCAACTCCAGTCCTCAAGGCCCACCAACAGGTCATGTTTTCTGGTTTTCCTTAGCAGTGCACAAGTGATTTAATTATGCTGCACAGGTGATTTCATTATTGTCAGTGCATTCTGTGGTAGATCCTGAAAACATGACCTGTTGGTTGGACTTGAGGACAGGAGTTGGGGAACACTGATTTAAGCCACACATCCAAGCCCTTATTGCTGTCTGCCACCTCCATATGGAACGCTAGTCCATGCCCTCGTCATCTCCCACCTAGACTACAGCAACATCCTTCTCTGCGGTCTCCCATTTAGCACGCTTGCTCCTTTCTAATCCATCCCCAACTCTGCTGCCCAGTTGATCCACCTCTCTTTGCTAATCCTCTCCCCTCTGCCAATTCCTTCATTGGCTACCCACTGCCCAGCGAATTCAGTTTAAATGACTAATTATGACTTAACCTCTTCCCTCCATACATTTCTGCCTTAATCTTCAGGTACCTACCCTCACGGAATATCGCTCCTCACAGGATCTTCTTCTCTGCTCTCCCAATGTCAGCTCCTCACACAACCGTCTGCAAGATTTCTCTCGTGCTTCCCCCACATTCTGGAACTCATTACCACAGGGCATCAGACTCTACTCTACCTTTACTAGTTTCAACTGCAACCTGAAAACCCATCTCTTCAGGATTGTCTATAAACCTACACTAACCCTACTGCCACTACTCCATCCAACAAACATATCTGCCTCTCAAATTCTCTCTCTTTCTTTCTTCCTTCCTTGTAGATCGCTGTCAGGGGGCTCTCTCTGTACCAGTTGTTAGTCATTTAGTGTTGCCATTGTACAGTCTTGCATGTAAGCCCAGTTTGAATGTAGAGCAACCTGGAATTAATGGAACTATAAAATTAATAACAAGGCGTGTTTACAACACCATTAGGCTATGTTCACATGGCTTAAAATGGGACATATTTCAGTCCGTAATTACGCGCCGGAGTGCGCAAATTACGGCTGGAATACGTCCAAGTCATTACGGTAATCCACAGTTCTCATAGAGAACTATGGATTACGTCTCCTCTACCTGCTCGGCGAATCCGCCGCGGGGGGAGATAAGTGACATGTGAATTACTAGCGGCGTATACGCGCCGCTGGTAATGCAAGTTTATGCGGGAACACCCGCCCCCACGGCGTAATTGCGGGGTGTAATAACGCCCTGCAAATACACCGTGTGATCCTAGCCTTCGAGTAAATGCACACTGCTGATTTTTCGCAGCAGGTTTGTATGCAGAAAATCTATAGCACATTACAGTAGCAGCAAAGATTTTAAAAAAAAATCCACACGCTACAGAAGGAAGAAAAAAATAAAATCGGAATGAAATTGATGTAGTGTGGCTATTTCACATCTACAGCATGTCAATTTCTGTGGCAGATATTCTGTGGATTGTGTGGAGGAAATGTAGCAAAATCCGCAACTGTGGATTTTAAATACACAAGTTTTTGCACCAAAGTCCAGTGACAAATCCATACAATTTGGTGCAGAATAGTTGCTGCGCATTCTCCACTGTGCAGAACCTGCGGCATTTCCATCCTGTGTGCAAGGCCTCTTACTAGTTCAAAGCAAGAGTCTCCAAAATGTGACTCTCCAATGGTTATAAAAGCATTCCCCGGTGACCAAATGTCTATTCATCCTGGCACACGAAACGGCAGTGGCAAAGCACTTCAACAGCACTGGTAATTAGTCACTGCTGGTTTATACACTGGCACAATAGCCCTTCACATTATGTTCTTACAAGCTGTCCTACTATTTGGGAGTTAACAGTAATCAGTATAACTGGAAGCTTGAGGCATAAGCTGATGAAAAGAAATGTGGAATTATATCAAGTAACCAAATGTTTTATAGTAAAACCTGAAAACTGTAACAATCACTTTTACTTTATATATCTAGTAACATTTTAGGATGAAAACAAGAATAGACTCTTCCTTACAGGATTCATGGGGTTCAGCTTCATTTTCATTCCCAGCATCATCTCAAAATCTTTCAACGTCCTGCAAAAATATGGAGAATGAGCAGAACAAGAGAGTGAAATCTGTAGTCGGGTTAGCAACCTAGAAGTATAATGGGTGGTGGGTGCAATACCAGCATGAACATATTATATTGCTAATATTTTGGAGAGACACCAGTAAAAAAGGGGTACTCCCACAAAGCCACTTCTTGCTAACAGGTCGGATTGTAGCTAGCTACAAGCCGACCATGTTACACAACGAGGAGGGTGGTGCTTGCAGCCATCCTCCACATTCATTTTTATGGGAGATTTGAACATAGCCTCAACATTTTCGGAACTTCCATATTCAAGCGCAAGTATGGCCGTCTCCCCATTCACGGAGGCTGGCTCGTAGCTACCAGTGAGCAGGAAGTGGCAATGTGGGAACACCGCCTTTAAATGGATTCCTTTAGAATAGTTTGAAACCTGCTATATACACATATGTATACAAATTTTATGACCGTGCAGGAGCGATAAATATGTTATTCTGTGGGGAATGTAGCTGCATTCTTCTGACAACAAGACAGCATTTTTTTTTCCTGGCTATGTCTAAATTGGACGTCACGGCTAAAACGGTCATGTGCCACTGCCCTATACCACTGTTCACGGCAACGTAAAGCACTGGCAAATGATCACTGCAGTGACATCCCATTAAAGGGGTTGTCTCACTACAAGGATGGCTTTTTATGTTAAACATCTTGCAAAAAACAAGTCACTGTGCAATATGTGTCCATTAATAGGGTCCTACCTCTTCCTAGATATCTCCTCTTGTATGGGCTGCATCAGCTCCTCGGGTCGCTATAGCTACAGACCTGTTTGATCTCTCCTGACAAGCTGTCAGCACTGGTTGCTATAGCTACAGACATGGCTTCTACTGCAGTGTAGTGGAAGCTAGTAAACACCCCCCCTGAATTAAAAAATGAAACCAAGAAAACAGGAGTGAGTTGAGATGAATCAATGTAGTGAGACAACCCCTTTAAGTCAACGACCGAAAGAGAAAAAAGAAAGCCAAGGAGAAACACCGCAGAGCCAGCGTTGGAACAGAGTTGTGGAGAAAGCAAAGTAACCAGTTTTTTTTTTAACCCCTTAACGACCGCGCACCGTCTTTTGGCGTCAGCTGGTGCGGGTCGTTCGTCTACAGCGACGTCTTTTGGCGTCGCTGTAGACTTAGGGGTTAGCGGCGCCCGCCACCGCAACTGTGCTGGGATCGGAGCTGTACTACACAGCCCTGATCCCAGCTCAGCTCCTGCGAACACCGGGGTGCAGAGAAAACCTCCGCAACCCAGTGCTTTAACCCTTTGATTGCGGCGGTGCGTTACTGCAGTGCAGTCAAAGGCTTCCCCTGCTCTGTCAGGTAATCTGAACACCCGGTGACCCGTCAGAGCTCAGGGAACGGCTGCACAGTCAGCCCTGGGGACCGAGAGTGGCCCCAGAGCTGTCTGTGTAACAAGCCAGTGACTAGGACACACTGTGTGGTGTCCTAATCACAGCCTGTGTCATACAAACAAATATTAAAATGTATTAGCATATTTTAATATGCTAATACATTACTAAGTGTAAAAAAAAAAAAAAAAAAAAAAAAAGTAAAACAGTTATCACTTCATGGGATTAAAAAAAAAGTTAAAAAAACAGAAAAAGTGTAAAAAAATAAATAAAATAAAGAATAAAATAAATATAAATATTTACCGTATTTTTCGGACTATAAGGCGCATTATCATTGAGCGCCTGCTAAAGCATCTAGGTTCATATATAAGGCGCGGCGCATTAAATGAAACAAAGTTCAGACCGCAAGACAAACTTTATTCAACACTTTCACAATAACTCTCAACTTGTAAAGTTGTAACAAAAATCAATACACTTACAGTACTTTTTCAGTTCCTTCATCCCCCACAAATCCATCCAATTCTTCATCTTTAGTGTCAGAGTTTAACAGTTGCGCGATTTCTGCATCAAGCATTCTCGGGTCCCCCTCATCATTATCTGAGTCCGTCTCGTTGCTGCTGCTTAGCTCTTCAGTGATGATTCCAGCCTTCTTGAAAGCTCGGATGATACTGGAGGCTGATACCTTCTCCCAGGCATCCACGATCCACTTACACATAGTGGCATAACTGGCACGGCGTTGCCTCCCTGTTTTGGTGAATGTGTGGTCACCTTCTGTCATCCAATTCTCCCATGCAGCTCGCAATTTAACTGTAAATACCCTGTTGATGCCGATATCTAGCGGCTGGAGCTCTTTGGTTAATCCACCCGGAATAACAGCAAGCGTTGGATTTGTTTTCTTCACTTGGGCTTTGACAGTATCGATCAAATGGGCGCGCATGGAGTCACAGACCAATAGGGATGGGGATTGGTGAAAAAATCCATCCGGTCTCTTGACATAGACCTCCCTCAGCCACTCACTCATCTTCTCCTCGTCCATCCAGCCCTTTGGGTTAGCCTTGATGATAACACCAGCTGGAAACTGTTCTTTGGGCAAAGTCTTCCTCTTAAAAATGACCATGGGTGGTAGTTTCTGGCCATTAGCCTGACAGGCGAGAACTACAGTGAAAGAGGACTTCTCGTGTCCTGTGGTACGTATAGATACCGTACTGGTCCCTGTTTTCGCAACAGTATGTTGTATGGGGATATCAAAAGTGAGAGGGACCTCATCCATGTTAGTGACGTGTTCTGGCTGGATATTCTTTTCATTTATCTTGGCTCTGCAGTAGGTGCGAAAATGGCCAGCTTCTCTTCATAATCCTTTGGCAGCTGCTGGCAGACAGTAGTTCTGGTGCGGATGGAGAGATTACACCTTTTCATAAAACGAAAGCACCATGAAGGACCACCTTGAAAGTCCTTGATCTCCAGATCGCGTGCTAACGCTGTGGCTTTGAGTCGAATAGAGACAGTGGAGACGCTTCTAGCTGCGCTCCTCTGTTCAATAACCCACTGTTCTAGTTTGTCCTCCAAATGTGGCCATCTTGCTTTGTTTCCTCGGAAACTCGGTTTGGTCTTTACCTGGCGCAGGGCATCTTCTTGTTTCCTCCACTTACGCACCATAGATTCATTAATGTTGAATTCTCTTGGCAGCTGCTCTATTTCCATGCTCTACTGCATGACTTATAGCTTTAAGCTTAAAATCAGCATCATAAGCGTGTCTCTTAACAGGAGGCATTTTTGGGGTAGTGGGTATAAAAAACTTACAGTACGGTATTGAATGCACACACAATGTTGAAACGCAGATATTCTGCACACAGAGCTGTACGTATCACCGCACGCAGTGACGCTTCTGACTATGGTGGCCGTATAGGCCATTCTCCATATTTCCGTGCCGTATTGCCGCCACAAATTGCGGCAGCAGTACGGTCGGACTTACAATGGTCCTGCCACTTATTGTGCCGTATTTCGCGTCGGAATCACCCCATGTAAAGAATGGGGATTGTAATTCCGGCGCGAAATACGTGCCAGGGACACTTATTTGCAACTGATTTGTAACTGATTTCGGAACATATTTACGATCGGAAATCAGTTGCAAATCAGTTAAAAATAAGTGTCACTAAATTAGCTGTAAATACGTTCTGAACAAAGACTAAAACCCCAAGAGAAGAATTGATTCATATATAAGGCGCATCGGACTATAAGGCGCACTTTCAATTTCTGAGAAAATCATAGGCTTTTATGTGCGCCATATAGTCCAAAAAATACGGTAATAAAAAATAATTGTGCATAAATTACTTAAATTATTTAGTGTGTAATGTTAATGGTGTAAAAAAATAAATAAAAAAAACAAAAAATGAAAAAAAAATCTGCAGTGATTTATAAGTGAACTTAAACTATTCCCCCATACAGTACAACTTGTCTCGAATAAAACGAGGCCTCATCCAACTGCGTCATTGAAAAAATAAAAAAAGTTACAACTGCTGAAACACAAGGAGACAAAAACTAAAAAAACGTTCCGGTCATTAACTACTTTTCAGGCCTGGGAGTTAAGGGGTTAAATTTTACTTTTAAATAAAGCAGACAAGGGGTTGTTAGGTTCCTGTGAGACAGGCCCCCCGACAATGAGAAAAGTGACTTACCGTTCTCGTAATTTGCCTGATAACTTTTCAAGAAAAATCATCACGGTCTCTGAAAAAAAAAACATTAGGGAGAATGTTAGAAAAGCCAAGAAAGTAGTCTCTACTAATCTACAAACCGTATGGAAATGTTAACACAGCGTTTTTTGCACCCTTATGTTGGGGCAGATTACACACCTAAAATGCCCCTAAATAAGCGTTCAAAATGGCTGTAGAATACTTCCTATTGACCACTATGTTAAGTATTTTTCGGTGCATACTGTCTGCCCCTGCAGACACTTGGTCAAATCTTCAAGAGGAGTTTTACTGTAATAAAGAATCTGCCTCAAGCAGTCTGTCGTTTCCTCGTTGAAATTCCGTGCTTGCAAAATTGTCAATGAGGGAACAACACGTTTTCACAACGGAAAGTGTTTGCGCCAATAAGTAATTTGTTTGAATGTCCCCTCGTGATTGTGCTAATACTTTCATTGCTTATTATGTCAATCTTAAAAGTAACTCCACACAAAATGCACTTAACACAGTTCATGTCTCTTTATCCTCCAGCCCCTGTTCTGACCCCTTTCCGACAAATGAAAAGAAAATGCGAGATTTACCTGTCAGAGATTCTACCGCAAACTTCGTCAAGAACGAAGGAAAGAATAGGGTGTCAGACAGGAGGGTCTGATGAGCACCAGTGATATCCATACAAATATCTAATCCGTACAAACCTACCTCTGGGGGTTCCAAAGAGAAACTTAGGCCCCGTTCACACGGCTTATTCTGCCGCGGATCGGCGCAGTACGGCGCCGGATTTGCGCTTCATCGCTCCAACCCCTGATTCTGACCCCTTCTGACAAATGAAACAGAAATGGGATTCGTCGCTCTACCTGCTCAGAGATTCCCGCGGGAAATTTGAATCAATATACGACGCACCGCGAAAAATGGTTGTCATGCCGGGAGCGGCGCCCCGCAGACTCGCCCCGCCGATACCCATTCAGCATTTCATCAATCGCGAACAAACCTACCTCGGGGATTCCAAGAAGCCTCAAACACAGATGTAAACTGGGCTTAGACAAATGCTTTGGGTGAAAGTATCTTAAACAGCAGTCGGCTGAGCAAGATAATTATTATATATAGTTATTGTTCGCTTTTGTTTTTTTCTAACAAAATGTTACCTGGAGTTTTTGCCATGGTCCCAAGCAATGCTCTGTGTGCAAATGTTGGATATCCAACGAGTTGAGCTAAGGTATTCCTACTGCTGAGTAATTCATCTAAACACTTCATCTGAATGCTGTTCGGGTAAAGAAAGATCTTGTAAGCAGCTTCCCGAACCTGGAAGAAAAAAACAAAAAAAAAAAAAAAACACAAAAATAATAAGCCAATGATGGACAGGGATAATGTAACCTTACATATGTACAGTACAGTACAGTACAGGCAACAACTGATGTCAAGGGTCATTTCATTTAACAAGGAAAATGTGGAAGGGAGACCTATACAAAAATGTTTTGTGTTATAGGATGATCGCAACTAACTCTGAGTGTCAATCCACATGGGGAAGGGCTTGGTAAGTGCTCCGGATAAAAAAAAAAAAAAAAGTTTTAGGGTATGTTCACACGGCATATTGGGCCGCGTATACGCGCTGCAATATGCGGCGGTGTTTTAGAAGCCCGCGCTGAACAACCCGTGATACCCACCCACGGGGGGGGGGGGCACGGCATGAGGTCGGCCGCAGTGATCTGCATTGTCGGCGGCACGTATGCAGCGCTAACAATTGACATGAATGTCAATTCTCTCCCCGTGCGTACAATGTCTGGCCTCGTTTAGATTCACATGCACTTATAACCTGTGTATTTTATTCCAATTTTACTGACCTGACGACGCGGGCCCTGCGAGCGCCGCAAAACACATCGTTTTAGGTAATATTTAAGTAGGTGTTAATAAATCTGACACACTATTGGACATTTTTCCAGTTTTGTTTTCCTTCCGGTATTTTTTTTATTGAATGTGTTGTACCATTGCTTGTACAACTCTCACAGGTGAGCAACATTATTTCTACTAATCCATTGATATATCCAGATGGTATTACACAAAGTGTACTTTGCCTTGTCCCCTTTTGTTTGTACTTTCTGGCACTTTTTTCAAAAGAAATGTTTTCTGTGCAATCCTTAATGTCGAGAGGCTCCTAAGTCTCACTCATTACTTTGTAACTATTACCTACAGTGCCTTGCGAATGTATTCGGCCCCCTTGAACGTTTCAACCTTTTGCCACATTTCGGGCTTCAAACAAAGATATAAAATTTTATTCTTTTTGTGAAGAATCAACAACAAGTGGGACAGAATTGTGAAGTGGAACGAAATTTATTGGATATTTTAAACTTTTGTAAAAAATAAAAAAACTGAGTCGGGCGTGCAAAATTATTTGGCCCCCTTAAGTTAATACTTTGTAGCGCCACCTTTTGCTGCGATTACAGCTGCAAGTCGCTTGGGGTATATCTCTATCAGTTTTGCACATCAAGAGACTGAAATTCTTGCCCATTCTTCCTTGGCGCAGCTGGAGCTCAGTGAGGTTGGATGGAGAGCGTTTGAACAGCTGGAGCTCAGTGAGGTTGGATGGAGAGCGTTTGTGAACAGTGGAGCTCAGTGAGGTTGGATGGAGAGCGTTTGTGAACAGCTGGAGCTCAGTGAGGTTGGATGGAGAGCGTTTGTGACAGCTGGAGCTCAGTGAGGTTGGATGGAGAGCGTTTGTTAAGCAGTTGGAGCTCAGTGAGGTTGGATGGAGAGCGTTTGTGAACAGCTGTAGCTCAGTTGAGGTTGGATGGAGAGCGTTTGTGAACACTGGAGCTCAGTGAGGTTGGATGGAGAGCGTTTGTAAACAGCTTAGCTCAGTTCCACAGTTCTCATGGATCAGCTCTGACTGTGACTTGGTATCTCATGAGATGTTTTTGGAATCAGTAGATTGCTTTATGTGGAATCATTGCTTGTGGAAGATAATTGTAGTCCGGTTTTAGACTCGAAAAAGTTTGCTTCAGAGTGCTGTAGCTCAGTGAGGTTGATGGAGAGCGTTGTGAACAGCTGGAGCTCAGTGAGGTTGGATGGAGAGCGTTTGTGAACAGCTGGAGCTCAGTGAGGTTGGATGGAGAGCGTTTGTGAACAGCTGAGCTCAGTGAGGTTGGATGGAGAGCATTTTGTGAGCAGCAGTTTTCAGCTCTTTCCACAGATTTTCGATTGGATTCAGGTCTGGACTGTGACTTGGCCATTCTAACACCTGTGGACGTTTTATTTGTGAACCTTCCATTGTAGATTTTGCTTTATGTTTGGGATCATTGTCTTGTTGGAAGATAAATCTCCGTCCCAGTCTCCGGTCTTTTGCAGACTCCAACAGGTTTTCTTATAGAATGAGCCTGTATTTGGCTCCATCCATCTTCCCATCAATTTTAACCATCTTCCCTGTCCCTGTTGAAGAAAAGCCCAAACCACGATGCTGCCCCCACCATGTGTGACCGTGGGGATGGTGTGTTCAGGGGGATGAGCTGTGTTGCTCTTACACCAAACATATCATTTTGCATTGTGGCCAAAAAGTTCTATTTTGGTTTCATCTGAGCAGAGCATCTTCCACTTTTCTCCAGTGCCCTTTTGGTGTCTCCCAGGCGGCTTGTGGCAAACTGTAAACGAGACTTTTTTATGGATATCTTTGAGAAATGGCTTCTTCTTGCCGCTCTTCCATAAAGGCCAGATTTGTGCAGTGTACGACTGATTGTTGTCCTATGGACAGACTCTCCCAGCTCAGCTGTAGATCTCTTCAGTTCATCAAGTGATCATGGGCCTCTTGGCTGCATCTCTGATCAGTCTTCTCCTTGTTTGAGATGAAAGTTTAGAGGGGCGGCCGGGTCTTGGTAGATTTGCAGTGGTCTGATACTCCTTCCATTTCAATATGATCGCCTGCACAGTGCTCCTTGGCATGTTTAATGTTTGGGAAATCTTTCAGTATCCAAATCCGGCTTTAAACTTCTCCACAACAGTATCACGGACCTGCCTGGTGTGTTCCTTGGTCTTCATGATGCTCTCTGCTCTTTAAACCGAACCCTGCGACTATCACAGGGCAGGTGCATTTATACGGAGACTTGATTACTCACAGATGGATTATATTTATCATCATCAGTCATTTAGGACAACATTGGATCATTCAGAGATCCTCACAACTTCTGGAGTGAGTTTGCTGCACTGAAAGTGAAGGGGCAGAATAATATTGCACGCCCCACGTTTCAGTTTTTATTTTTTACAAAAGTTTAAAATTCCAATAAATTTCATTTCACTTCACAATTGTGTCCCACTTGTTGTTGAGTCTTCACAAAAAAAATAAAATGTTATACCTTATGTTTGAAGCCTGAAATGGATATATATATTATATCTATATATATATAATATATATATATATATTATATAAAATATATATATATATATATATATATATTTATATATTTTTTTAATAATTCTCAACCTTCTCAGCTATTTAGGTATTACAATCTTTGTAGAGCACTGCAGCATATGTAGGTACTATAAAAGTGAATATACAGGCAGTCCCCAACTTACATCGTTCCGACTTACATCTGTCCCCTAGTTACAAACGAAGACTTATGCGGCATGTTGGCATGAGCTCCATGTTCCACAGCAGATGATAGCTGTGGAATGACAAGTTCCAGCATGCCACAGCAGCACGAGGTGAAAATGAGGTGAAATCTTTTTAAAAGGGGAACATACAGCAAGATAAATGTAAAAACCCTGTAGAAATTAAAAAAAAAAAAAAAAAAAATTTGTGCTGGAGTTACATTTAATCATTTAATAAATATACCTGTTCCGACTTGCATACAAATTCAACTTAAGAACAAACCTACACACACACACATATATATATATATATATATATATACACACACACACATACATACACACACACATACACATATATACACACACATACACATACACACACACACATACCTACAGCCCTACTGTGATCCCTACTAGTTAGATACGATTTGTGTCATACTGCAAAAATTCTTTCCTGAATCCAGGTATGACAGAACAAACCTCCCATATGCAGACTCTAGGACCCATAGCTTGTAATGGCATATTTGTAAAGAAACCCATTTAAACCCTCCTTGTACTTATTCAATGGATCCACCATCACGAGCTTCTGTGGCAGCGAGTTCCATTGTCTCACCACTCTTACAGTAAAGAATCCTCATCTGTGATGATGGTGACACTTTCTCCTCTAGATGTAAAGGGTGCCCCCTTGTTACAGGCCTAGCTGTAAATGATCACAAGAGATCTCTGTACTGTCCTTTCACAATTGTTCATTGTAATTAAACTATTCACCCATTCCTTTGGTGACTGTCCAGTATGTTTTAATGAGTGTAGAAGGAAACTCAAGTACTTGAAGGAAATCCACACAAAAAAGGCAAACAAGGTTGTGGATTCCTTCGAGTACTTTCAAGCATAAAAATGTCATGCAGATATTACCTTTAGTCAAATTTGAGCTTAGAACCCCAGCACTGCAGGGCACCAGTAATAACCACTGAGCCACCATCCTATAGCACCCTGTCTGACGGCGTTCCCTCTGCATGCTGCAGTTTTCCTGTGTAAAACAAGCCTTACTATGCATTGAAACGCTTTACGCACATTCACTGCAAAACCACCAGAATATCAAATGGTGCCAGCCATATACTGTATGCACCTACAAATCACTCACCAGGTCATCTGGACAGTCTGCATGTAGTCCACTAATCTGTATGTACTTTCCATCCCAAGAAAAATAGGAGCGAATATGTTCTGGTAAAACATTCATATCAATTCTATTCGGCAGGTTGGATCCCATCAGGAAGTCATTACTTAGGTCCGAAATCACAACATTGAGGTTGACTGCCTTCTGGCGCTGCGTTAAAACAAAGAAATGACTGATAAGATACAGATGTAAGGCTGAACAAATGATATGTTCCAAAGGAATAAAAACTTGCTAAATCCCCAACAAAAGGGTGAGTTCAAATGGGACAAATATGCTGTGGATTTTCCATTTGGATTACAGTGCCAGCAAATCCTATTTGTGAACATCTGACATGCAGAATGTCAAGTAATGTTGCTGAAACCACAGGTGGTAACAAAATCCACTCGATTTGGTACAGACCTGCTGCTACAGACTTCCCAACAATGAGGACATATCCTAAAAACTTCAATGCTTACGAAAAAAAAAAAAAAGAAGGAAAAGTCAGGCGTCAGCAACTCAAGGAGAAGAAAACAGGTTTTTTTTTTTAATTCTTACTCTACAAAAGGGTTGTACAAAAAGGTTTCAAAGATGTGATGGTCAAAAATTTAAAGGGGTTTTTCTCACCACAATGATTATTTTTAAAACTGAAAGGGAAAAGGTAAAAAAAAGGCTATTACCGAAACATTGCTGTTTTAATTTTGCTTTCTTCAGGAGAGAAGGAAGATTTAATTTCCTCTTTGTGCGCACAAGTTTCTCTTGGTTTCCGACAATCTCTCCCTGCTGTTTTTTACCCGATTGATCCAAGCTGCTATCCGACCATGCTAATTCACTCACTGCGGAGTCTAATCTCTACAGCAGAAGCTTTGCTTATCTAAGTAAATGCCGAGTTTTAATGGTTTTTTGTTCTGTAGCCTTGTGCACAATTTCACCTCCAAAAGTCATGGAGTAAAGCTAGCTATATGCCAATCATGCATAGAACCACCACACCTAATCAGGGAAAGGGCGAGTCTGAAGCTCTTGTGGCCTGGAAAAAACAGGTGAGAACCCCCCTTTTAAAAAAAGATCCTTTTTTTTTAGTTTCCCCAGGCCCAAATTTATTCTTTTCTGTGGACTGTTGTAATGGGGTTTAAACTGACACATTTGGGAATTCCAATTCTGAATGAGAAAAAGGGGGGAACAATGATCTGTTTTTTTAAACATTTTTTTGGCGCTTATAGGAAATTCCTAACCAGGCTATAGATAAACAGAAGAAGAGCACACTTCTTCAAGTTGTGGCATTTTGGTTGCTTAACTTTCAAGGGTCGTAGAAATCAGGGCATACAGTGGGGACCAGAGGCCCAGGAGTAGATAAAAGGAAGAGCTACTGCATTTCCCAAAAATGGTAAAGCGTAAATTTTGAAACTTACATCTCCACAGGAGAAAGGCCAGGAGTTCTCTATTTCCCCCCAAAAATTTAAAAGTGACACGGTGCGGGGTGTCTAAAATGTAGTCGCAAGGGTTCAGAGTTTTGAAGGGTTTTAAAATTTTTCAAAATAAAGGAGTTTCCCGCCCTTCAAAAAAAAAAGGGACGTTAGGATGATATCACTATCGGGGCAAACCCCAATCAAAGGGAAAAAGATTTTTTTTCCCCAATTTTTAAAATTTTTTTGAATTTTGTTTTTTGGTAGTATGTCTCAAAAATGCAAAAAAGGAAGAAAAAAATTCAGAATTTTCTTTTGATTTTAATTGATTTTCAAAATTTGGGGGAAAAACGTGAAATTTTTGGGTTGCCGCTTTTACATTTTTTCCTCAAAACTAGGTGAAAAAAGATGTAAAAAAAATAAAACCCCTTCACTCAGAACTGTCAGACTTTTACCAGAATTCACAAGATATCTTTTTTAATATTTTACCCAGCAAAGCAAAATTTTAAAAAGATTTCCGAAAAAAAAAATTTAATCTAAAAACCAAAAAGACATGTGCCTGCATGCTCCTAGCCACATCTGTATTTCAAGTTGGGATCCATTTAAAAATATTTTTTTTTCAGTGTCAATTCGAAAATCTGGAGTTTAGATCTGTCCTTGTGGCTAAAGTGTGGGGTCCAAAAAAACCCTGATTTTAATATTACGTAATTTTATTATGTTAAGCTTAGAAGCAGGAGAGGACAGAGGGGAAAAACTTTTTTAGGGCCAACCTGAGAAGAAAGAGTAGACAGTGAAGCAGAGCAAATGACAGGGCCCACCTGTAATCATGGAAGTATTGCCCCCCGCGGTCAGGAAGAAGGGGATGTTAATGGCTCTTGCGCCTGTAACACCGCTTTTCTGATTTTGGGG
>JAODAL010052444.1:0-25971 GCA_025379985.1 Phyllomedusa bahiana
TTGCAACCTTTATGACCAAAATCATACATTTTTGTAACAAATTTTGTATTCTCCCTTGTGTTGTCAGCTATAGCAACCAAAGCATGCAGTACAGTATTGCCCCTTGAGTCTTGGCGACGTAGATCTGCTTTCTTGTGAGCATTCTCGGTCAGGTAGTGCACAATGTCAGGCTGATTTGTGCAAGCTGCAAGGGATAGTGGGAGTTCACCTAGAACAATAAGAACATAGTGATGAATAATGTAACATAATAATAATTTTTATTTATATAGCGCCGACATATTCCGCAGCACTTTACAATTTAGAGGGTATACATACAGACATTACACATTAAAAGAACTTACAAATGAGACACAAGGTGTGAGGATCCTGCTCACGAGAGCTTACAATCTACTATGGTGTAGGGGTGAGACAAAGGGTTAAGAAGTGCTCAGTTTTACAATGGTCCCAGCCATTTTTACATAAATAGGGGGTTGGTTTACATAAAATTTGGGGTTTGGACCCTGCCACCCTGACAGTACATCTATATACAGATAATGCCCTAGGGGTTGGGAGTGACAGATAGGTGTGATAGCGGGTTGGGGGTTAGCAATTAGGGATCTTGATATGCCAGCCTGGAAAGATGTGTTCTTAGGGCCCTCTTAAAACTGTGAGGTTGTGAGTGTGCCCGATTGTCCGTGGTAGCAAGTTCCAGAGAACTGGTGCAGCACGTGTGAAATCTTTGAGACGGGCATTGGAGGTTCGGATGATTGAGGAATGTAATCTGACCGCTCACCGGTCTTGAATCCACTTGGAATAGGTATCTGCTTGAAGGAATCTGTCTGCACGGTGCACTCAGGAGTAGGATACCCGGCTGTAGGAATCCAGACAACAGGAAATAGATGCAAATGTAGGCTCCAGCACTCGTGTTGAGATAATCCAGATGATCCAAAATGGTTATAAAAGACGTACGTCGTACGACTAAGAGCCAGCCTTTAGGCTCGAAACGCGTAAAATGGCTATCGATTAATGTTTTTAACCATGTTTTTTAAATGGTTTCAATAAATTTGCGTCTTTTATACCATTTTGGATCATCTGGTTTACTAAACACACGAGTGCTGGAGCCTACATTTCATCATTAACCCTTTAAACACCACACTTCTGTCCAATCACCACCCAAAATTGTTCTGTTAATTCAATACATCATCCTTTATATAGAAACATAAGAATTTTAGCATCTAAATGGAGACCATGAAGACAATACTTCAGTTCGAGAATATTTCACAGAGCTTTATTGGTTGCAGAGATCAACACATTATTTTATTCTGCTATTAAATCAATCACGATCCTCTTAAATGTCCTTTTTTTTAATGCTAATTACGGTTACCAAGAGAGCCATGCCCCTTTTATTTAGCCACACCACTTTAATATACATAAGCATTTTAAGGCTGGAATCACATACACAGTTTTTGTTGCAGGTTTTTTTTAAGCCAAACCGAGAAATGGATCCAAAACTTCGCACTTTTTCCATTTTCCTTCTTTTTGGATTTACTCCTGGCTTTGGCACCAAAAACGGTTTTGTGCAATTCCATTTTTAAATCATGAGAAACTTGTGATGTCCCTGGACACAATTATACAGATATAGCTGTCTCTACCTTTAGGCCCTGTGGTTTCTGTATTTTTTGGGTATTCCAACTCATTTCCTGCCACAAGCCTTTATCTATTCTAATGTATGCATTTTAATAGATTTTCTTTATTCACTTGCTCCCCCAAATTGACACCTGAACGTCACCAATGTTACCTAATCTTGGTCCCAAAAGACTAGCAAAATGATACAAAATGACAAAAAGGTTCACAAAATCCTTTTTGTTTTTAAATGATAGAAAATGAGGACTAGGATTCAGAAACCGAATCTATACCAGTAAATGAAGTAAATGTAATTTGCTTAATTTACTTATGTGCTTTATTTGCTGTGTTGTCAAAAATGTAACATTAGGCCTTACTCATGTGATTTTTTTAATCGATGTACTAATTTTTAAAATCTTACGCTCAGGTGTCCCTTTTGCTGCTGTGGTAACGATGCAAAAACCCTAACCCCCCCCTGCCCGGGGGGCCCGCCGCAGTTCGAAATGACAGTTTACTTTCAGGTCATTCATTATAACGTTTTTCAAATTTTTTTTAAACAATTAGGACAAATGTGTCTGCTACTTCAGAACAAGAATTACAGTGGTTACATTTAGCAAGTCATTTTCATATTACACCTACAGAGTTAGGGCTGTATGACATTAGAAGAACACATAGGGCATTAATCTGTGCCTTAATTTTTTCTAAAACCCTCCTGCTATTGGAGATGCACAATACTTTTTAGACCTGATAAAAAAAGAAACAAGAATAACAACCAGTTTTTTTTTTAAAAAGGAATGGCTCTTAAACTCTAAAATTGCATTAGCACAAATGTTTACATCGGGGCCCCCTACTTTTAAGGGGGGTTTGCTCGCACAAAATTAGCTGTCATCACACAGGTCCAAAGCACAAACCCGGACAGTGAGAGCTTTGTTTGTTACTGATTTTTCATACAATAGACAGTGATTACGCTGTTAATTTAACTCAGAAGTTTTTTTCCCTGGTCCTGACAGCATAAATTTTTATCAAATTACAGAAGTCAAATACACAGAGCTCATTTTTTTTAATTACAGACAGCTTGACTAGGAAGTGACAGCAAAGCAGCATTAATTCATTCATGCATTCTATGTAACTTTGAGATGAGACAATCCCTTTAAGACCGATTAAAAAAAAATACACTTTCCCTGAATAAATTACATTGGTCCCCTCCGGGTTTACAAGTCCTCGATACAATATTTTCAACATAAAATGGTCTTCCCTTGGAAAGTGTAACTTGAAGCTGCACTAAACATACAATGTCACAGACACCGCCGATCTACAGCACATTTGATGGACTTGACAATGCAGCCTATTAGCATGGGAAATTAATTGATAAAATCCCTGCATTAGTGAAGTACATGCTATAACTTGTGGTCTAGTAGCGCATCTCTACAGTGTAGTGTGGTACCGCCAATACACTATCCACCACATCAAGTTGTTCCTCAGCTGCAAAGAATACAGAATTGTTCAGTACTGCCCTTTGGCTGCTTTTGCGAGGACAGCCCCACTTCATTTATCTAGTTCACTGCGTATAAAGTAAATAACTGACAAAGCTCCTGTTCTAAAAATAAAAATTTCCAGATTCCATCAGCTTTTTTATGGTTTTTATTATTAAGAACTTGCGTTTCTGATTCGTTATTTAATTAACTTTATTTTTTCATTTTTTTATTAGGTTGACATACTAGGTAACCGCTTCCATTTTTCCATAAGTAACAGTCTGAAGTTACAATAGTTTCCCAAACCAATTCGTATTTTAAATTTTAAAAGGGGAACTTTCATACTATTGATTTAAACATACAAAGTCAATGTAATAGTGCACCGCATAATTGCTTAAAGCATTGAGTGTAAGTAGGGGATCAACCATCAAAAATTATTATTTTAATATTATTTTAAAATGTGCCACTAACCTTCCGGGCCTGTACAATAAATACAAAAGAATTTAAAGAGAACCTAAAACCCTCCATGGAAAAACTGATAGGTAGTAAAAGACAAAAATATATACACTTTTTTAAATATGTATTTTTAGGAAAATAAAGCATTTAATCTGTAATTTGGTAAAAAGTTTTGGGCCCCTTTAAGACGGGGAACTGAAGTGGGCCAAGTCACTCTTCACAGCAGCAGTGGGGATCACATGGTAAAAGCTCTTGAAAAAGTTCTGCTTCTAAAACGGGGATAATCCACTTTGAATGGGGGCCCTGTAAGTTTGCACATTGAACAGGGGGGAGATCTATCTCTACTTTCATGGGGGATTTTTTAAAAACCAGCAATGTAATGGGGTTTCCTGTGTTTTAAAGTACCCCCCCCCCCCCCCCCCCCCCAAAAAGGAGAAGGGCACAGCGACAAGAAAACTCTGCACCCTTGTCCTTAGGTGTATGGTTGGTGCAGGCCGTGTATTGTAGTATGATTGTACGCGCAGAGAGAAAATTTGCCTGTCAATTGTTTGCTGCGATTACTGCTTACAAAAATCATGTCAATGGGCCCCGACGGGTCCCGCTCCCCACTCCCCCCCCCCCCCCCCCCCCCGTGCTTGGAAAGACCAATATCATGCCTTCCAAGCACCCGGCATATTGTTGGCACTTACTATATGCGCCACAATACACCAGTGAACAACTCTAACCCTTTACAAGCTATGCTTCCTCTATCATTTTTAACCCTTTACAAGCAGCTGTATCCTTTTTTACTAAAACGCATAAACAGAAGGTTTTTGGTTTCGCCTTTTGCTGTCCATTGGGACATTATAAATTCACATATAATTTCCTCTACTGCAAATTTTTAGTATTTTCGGTTTGGGTAGGTGGTGGTAAAGGGTCCTCTAAAAATTATAACACGAGTCAATAAAAATACCCCAAAACATTCTACGGTAAATTACATCTTTTTTTTGGGCTTTGTTGTAAAAGCTACTTTTGCCTGGAAACAGAAAGCACCCCTTTCTCCAAATGTCTATTTGAACTAATTTGCTCAATTATATGCTATGGCATTGTCGGGGTGCTCTTTTTTATGATACCTACTGATAGAGCTTAAACAGATATAAATGGCCCCTATTGACGACAAAACGGGCAAGAACGGGCGATGTCGGACAGTGAGGTCACAACCAACAATATTCATGTGATAAAACCTATTTATACAAAGTTAGAATATTAAACCCAAAATGGCAAAAAGGGCTTTTTTATAGTCCGTCCAACTACTGCTTTTGTAATTGTTCTAACCACATGTTGATGATTTATAAATGTGTTTTACTAGACAGAAGTATTACGTAATAATACAAAAACCAAATTAACCATTAAATCTAACTAAATTTACAGAAAAAACATTACAATGCCCCCCTTTTCTATAAATATCTATAAATTTCTGTGGTGTCCAGGTCCCTCATACTTAAATTTGCTCCTCAAAATTTTTTTGCTCTAACTAGGGCTTTTAAAAAACGGGCCCTGCCCAAACCCAAACAATCTTTTTTAATACTACATTTCACCTGCAATTTTGGGTTTAGAATTGTTTTTAAAATACTATTATATTTTGTGTTTTTATAATTTTCTACATGGGGAATGGCTGCCCCATTTCAGTCAAACATTACCCCCCTTCACTAGGCCGTTTTTTAACCAGCCCCATAGTGTAGCTAGAACCTTCATCGTAAAAGGGTATGGAGGCTTAAATTCACCAAGAGAGGTAAAAAATGTTAGCCAGTGTAGGTTCCCATCTGAAATTAAGGTCCCCTTGTCATTAGGGATGGGCCCTCCATTTTTTGATTAAAAATTGCCCCAAAAACCTCACATTTTCATATATCTTAAAAGTAGCAAAGTGCTTTTTAAAATATTTTCATATATTCAATGCTTAATTTCTCTTTTTTTTGTAGAGTGCTCCCATACTTTTTTTGTTTTTTGCATTTTTTTGTGGTCATATCAGCATGCACCTTGGCTTTTATTTTTTTTAAAATTTTGTTTTGGAAGGCTAACCTTTTTTTTTTTTTTTGTTTTTTTTTTTTAATACTACCAACAATTATTCATGTCAGAAGGCTTATTTATACTAGATTTAGCTGTAAGCCCTCACGGGCAAGGCCCCTTTTCCCCCCTCATACCAATCTTAGTCATTTGTTGTCACCATTGTACTTTTTTGGGAAAATTCTGCAAAAAAAATTAAAGGGGAAACCCTTTAAAAAAATAACAATTCTTAAAAATATTCAGTCTAAATAATGAGGGTTTAAAAATTTTTTCCATTCCAAAAACCCAAAATGTTCATGACAAGACCCTTTATCAAATAAAAAACGGAAGATCAGAGAATCCAGAATATACTATATAACCTAGGGGTTGGGATTAATGGGGCAATTAATTCAGAGCTGACGCAAGGATAAACAACATTGATTATAAAAAAGAGAAGTAAACGGAATTACCAACAAAAAAAAGGAAAATTGTTTTTAAATATTTGCTTCTGAAAAAACTTTCAGAGATGAAGCCAAGTAAATAAGCAATTTTTGGGTGCAGGATACAAAATTATTGAGAAAGACATTAAAAGAAGCCCTTGCTTTTAATCTTTGGGGGCCTACCAACTTGCACGGACCCAAGATGCCCATTGTAAGACAAAGGAAATAATGTGGGAGAAAAATATCATACACAGCCTTCAAGTTACAATGGCCTCAAAGGACAGCTGTTTTAACATACAAGGTTTTTTTCTGGGTTTTTCCAAATTTAAAACCCCACACATCAAGGTCACAACAACTGGGTCTGCGTATCTTAAATGGCTTTAACAATTAGAAAATCACATAGGCATTTCACTGGGAACACTTGTATTATTACAAAATTTTGTGGAATTGGGGGTCTAGCACACCTCTCATTTCGTACATTTTCTTTGGACCCAAGTGTAAGGTCCCTCAAGTTGCAATGGGCCCCAGGATACAATATTTTTAACATACAAAGGGCTTTCCTGGGCCTTGTATCCTGAAACCAGACTTTTAAATTTAAAGGGGACAGAACACGCGACTGCGGGTTTTATTTGATTTGACTGGAAGACCAACCCAAATATCATGAACATTTTTCTAAATCATCGTTTAAATTCTTTTTAGGTATCCATCGGCGATCGTGAAAAAATGTAACCCGGCAAATATTGCGCTCGGGTCCATAGGGGGAAAAATTTAACAAACTAGCCCAGCACAACGTCTTTTGCTGATTTATGGGGGCACAATGGGAAAGTGACTAGGCTTGCAGTGATGTCGGGATAGGGATCGCCCCTTACAGTAAGTGATCATACATGTCCGTACTTCTCCTTTCATTGCCAAATAAACGGGTCCTTTGGGACCAGTAGGCCGGGGGCCTATTTTTTTTTCAAAACATTTGGGATAAAAAAATATGATCCAAAGACGCCCTGTCCTCAAAATTGAAATTGATTTCAAGCTGCAAAACAATTTTTTTGTGTTATAGAAGTATTGCCTATCTGCATTAGTATCCCCCCTAAATTTTGTTTTAAAAGGGTTTCCCATCAACACATGACATATCAAGAAAAACAGGGGCAAATCCAACCCCTAACAAAGTGGCTGGGTAGCCCAGCTTCTCTCTATTCATTTCAATGAGAATTCAAAGTAAAAGCCGAATGTACGCCCCCCCCCAATCCACAAAATTATTTTTTTTTTGTTTTGTTTACAAATGGGACAGCCCCCATAACTTTTCATAGTTTTCATGACTAGTCCTGTTCCCATACTTCAATTTACAGTAAAAAACTTTTTCCTAACAACCAAGTAACTTGAGGGACCACTGTGGGAGGGTTTGGGCATAGACAAATATTAGAACCGGATTTACTTCATGTTTTTCAGCGCCAAGTTTTAAAATTGTTTTTCCCGGGAATTTTTTCCCAAAAATCCAAAACAAAATAGGGGCCACATGTATGAACCTTTTTTGGGGGCTAAAACCACTCTTTTGCCCTAGGCTACTATGGCAAAAAAATTAGTTTTAGACCTAAACAGGGCATACGTGTGGTCCTAATGATTTTCCTTTAGGTCATCACAAAAGTAGAATACAGGCATGATTTTTCCCAAAGAGTTCAGCACGACAAAACATTTTAAGCAGCGCAAACAATGTATGTTAAAAACAGTACCAGGCAGACATTCATTTTCCAACAATGTGAACCTGGGATTCATCACGACAGATGAACAGTCCACAGCCATTAGCACCATGAACCCCCTTTAAAAAAAATAAAATAAGGTAACCCTTTCTCTAGGGGGAGACATGACAATAAAAAAAAGGGGGTCTGTGAAAAAAAGTTTTGATACTTTGCCTTTTTAGGCATAAATTTTTTTTTTTCCAGCCTCACGTCATCTAGGGGGGGGAAGATTATCCCAAAAACACTGTTATTTTCCTTGAAGATGAAGAAAGGCCCCATTGGGACTCTGACAAAAAGCCTCTTCCCTGGGCCATTTTGCATGGGGAATATTAAAATCAGTCTGTTCACACCGAGGGAAATCCCCTTTTCTGCGGGCATGCTGGCTCGCTCTGTATTTACACTCGTGTACTCACTTCCTACCAGGAAAGACATAAAAAACACAATGTGCAGACAGTGGAAGGCTGACCAACGTAAAAGAAAAGTATATACAGCAAGGTGGCTTCTCATGGAGGTGAACACAGGGAAAAGCACTCTGCCCCATACACCTCGTAACCTTACAACAGGGAAATATGTAAAAGGGTGAAAAAAAACCAAGTCCATCAAATTCAAACCTATTATCCTGCAGTATTGACCCAGGGGATGGCTAAAACAATTTTTTTAAAGGTAAATAACAGTTCCCTTATCTTTCCCGAAAAAAAAGCAATATGGAAACCATTTTAAAAAAACCCCGATTAACCCCCCATCTTTATCTCGTCCTAAATTTAAAGGGGTTGTCCAGTTCATTCAAAAATGATATAGTAATTACAAAGGGGCACTAAAAAAAATATTAAATAAAAAAAATTTTAAAAAAAAAAACTATACTCGCCTTCCTCTTCACCTCTGTTCCAGCACTCTCGGTCTTCTGTTTACTTTCTATTCTCTTCTAAACAAGAGCCATTGATTGGCTGCAACTATCACATTGTCCTGCTTAAATCACCATTCAGAGCTGTTCACTTTTTAAGGCAAAGTCTACACTGCAATGTGAAAATTCTGTCCAAAATCCGATATAATTTTCACATCGTAGTACCTTTCCCCGGGCCCACCCCCCCCTTTTTTTTTTTCCCTGCTTTTTTTTTTTATTTTTTGGGGTTCCTGGGAACCCAGTACATTGGGCCTATGGGAAACCAAAGGGGGTCGGGTTTAAAATTAACATTTCTAATTCCCCAAGGTTTTTTTGGTTTTGAAATCCTCAGTAAAACTATAGCACAGTTTTCTATCGAGTCTCACACACAGGTTTAAAGGTCGGATTTTTAGCAGATTTAAAAACGATCCGCAAAAAACCGAAAATAAAACCAGTCTGTTAGACCCCCACCGCCCTTTGGGGCTTTACACGTGGGGGTTTTTTGGGTGCGTTTTTTATGCGGTTTTTTTAATGCATTTTTGTGCAGGGAAAGGGACAAAAAATTAATGTATACATTGTTTTCACAAAAAACGCATCACAACCGCACTTGAAAGCACCCTTACAGTAATGTAAGGGAGTGGCATGTGACGGATGCAGCCAAGGTGAACAGAAGACCAGTGAAAGTCAGCATTGGAACAGGGAAAGGGGAATATAAGCTTTTTCTTATTTTATTGGCCACTAATGGCTGATTATTTAACTTTGGAATTAATTGAACAACCCCTTTAAGAAACAATATTATCACTTTTGGGGGAAAAAAAGGCATCCAAGCCCCTTCATAATCTTTAATCAAGTTAACCATCACAAAAGTCCTTCTAAAAGTGTCCTGTGACTTCTTATAGACAAGTCATACAAAAGACCAGTTTAGATCAAGGTCCCCATCAAAGTTTTTCTAATGATGGACCCCTTTATTAACAATTCAGCAAGAGATGACCAAGTACCATAATGCAGTTTGGACGTTTGTAGAGTTTGCTTATTCTAATTAAATATTTTGCTTGAACATACCCATTTCAGTACTAGCAGCATTTTTCTAAAGTTTGACATTTTATACCGCAACATATCATATAAATTATAAACTGAATAATAAACTATTGGTCCGCCTAATACTCCATCCAGGGTAAGGCACCATGGTGCTGCTTCTGGACAGTAAATTGCAAATTGTGCCGACGCGGTGTTTTATTCTTTTTTTTTTTTTTTTTTTTTTTTACGCAATATCATGGCCACCCAGAAGCAGCTTCATCGGGCCTTACCCTTAAATATCCACATCCAAATTAAGTTGGGCTGGGTTCACAACGTAACCACAACGTAAGACTTTATGGGATTCAATGTGAATTGCCACAATTTCATGCTAAATAAAGGTGAAACACGTGCTTTCAATTTGCTTTGCTGGTACTTGGCGCAAAACTGCTCAATACTCAAATGCACAGCGTATTACTGCCGTCACTGATATATTTTAATGAAGAATTCAAGGATTCTGCATTAGATTCCTCATTAAAATCCTCATGTATTCTGGCAGCCACTTATCTGAATAGCCAGTCTGTGCTGCTGTGAAGGCCCCTCAAAAGACAAGGGGGCATTACCTTCGACTAGAGAAAAAAGGATTCAATCTCCAGAGGAGAAGAGCGTTCTTCTCTGTAAGAACTTTAAATCTGTGGAATAGCCTACTGAGGAGCTGGTTTACAGCAAGGGAAATGTAGAGAGTTTCAAGAAAGGGTTTTGAAAAACTTAAAATGGAAAAAGAATAAAAATGCGTTTGGGGATCTTGTAAAATTCTGGATTTCCGGCTGGGTGGAGGCTTTTGGGCAGAGAAGGGTTTTTCCACTGGGAGCAGATTTGGGTTTTTGCCTTGTGGGTTTTCCCGGCAGGGGCCGGGCTGGGAATAAAAAAAACAGCCCCGGCACAAAACCCCCCAGCCCCGCCCACATAAAAATATCCGCTTAAAAAAAAGTCCTTGTTCTGGCCCCCCCTCGCCATGCTAAAATAAACACACATAAAACTGCTTCACACGGGCCCTTTTTTGGGGGCCCTTTTTGATTTGGGTTTTTCCCGGGGCGGTTTGTGCAGAAAGGGAGAGCAGTTAATGCTGAAAATTTTTCCCCCCAAAAAAAAGGGATCAAAAAATGCACCCAAAACCGTCTGTTGAGAAACCCCCTACACACAAACAAGAGAGAAACAGTGGTTGCAGAAAAACCCCTCCCTCACAGAGTCAGGGGGGCACTTGCTTTACAATCAGGGACAACCCACACGACAAATACATAAGCACCAGCACAACCTACAAACCCAAACACAAACACCAGTAAGGTCCCCCATTTAAAAAAAATACAGCACTGACCAACACAGAAGGGAAACTTTCCCCTACAGCCGGGACTCACAGGGGGACGTCAAACTTGAAGGGGGTTTTTTCTCCCCCCTTTTCTTCTCCCTTCTGGGAAAAAACCCCATAAAGCCTTCCCCTTTGTTGTTCCCTTCCATTTCTTTCTCTGTCCCCCTACAGCATGCAATTTTTTCTTCTCCCGGTCACTACTCGTCCCTTTTAAGAATTTACAAAAAAAATACATCTTAACTCCTCTCTCTCCAGCACTTTCCCATTTAATTCCCAAAAAAGCGTATGTTTTGACCCTAAAAAATTTAAAAATTAAAAAATGTCAATAAGTGGCATTAAATAGGGAACCCCCCATTGGCCCCAAAAGGGCCCGTTGTAGGCAGGCAGGGGCCCTAAACAGGCAGGCGGGGGCCGTATGCAGGCCCGGCCCCCGGGGACAGTATTTCAGGTTTTGGCAGGGGACAAATAAACAAAGGGAGGCAGGGACAGTATACAGGCAGACAAGCCACTTATAAGGGAGACAGGGAAAAGATACAGGCAGGCAGGACAGTGTATAGGGAGGGCCCGGGGAGTGATAGGTAGGCAGGGGATGTAAAAGGTAGGCAGGGCAAATGTAAGGGAGCAGGGGAGTGTAAAAGGTAGGCAGGGGTATATAGGCAGCCAAGGCAGTGAATAGGAAATCAGTGCAAAAATAAAGGGACCAGGGGCAGGAAAAATGGCAGCCAAGGGGAGGGCAAACATAAAAGCCAGGGCAGGGCCCTCATATAGCCAGGGGGGAGGGTAAAAGGTTAAACCAGGGCAGGGGGCATCATATAGCCAGGGCAGGGGGTCATATAGCCAGGGGAGGGGAACCGGTACCAGGGCAGGCATCATATAGCCAGGGGGAGGGCCCTAGGGAACCAGGGCAGGGCACATATAGCCAAGTCAGGGGTTAAAAAGGAAGCCCCGGGTGGGCATCAGTTAAGGCAAGGGGGGGGCAAACAGTAGCCAGGGCAGGCAACAGTAGCCAGGGGGAAGGGGAAAAGTACCAGGGGAGGGCAACAGTACCAGAGCACGGGAACAGTACCAGGGGAGGGGAACAGTACCAGGGCCCGGGGAAACATAGCCCCGGCAGGGGATCATATAGCCAGACAATGTATAGGTACCAGGGAGGGTTTAGGGAGCCCAGGGCAGGCATCATATTTGCCACAGGTATAGGAAACCAGGCAGGGTATCAGTACCAAAGGGCAGGCTCCCAAAAGCCAGGGGAGGGCAACAATAGCCAGGGCAGGGTATAGGAAAACCAGGGCAGGGGAACATATAGCCAGGGCAGGGTAAAGGGGTTTAAAACCAGGGCAGGGGATCAAATAAGGCCCGGCAGGGTTTTAGGTTTGCCAGGGCCCGGGGATAGGTAGCCAGGGGGAGGGATATTAAACCAGGGCCAAAGGGGATAGGGAGCCAGGGGGAGGGGATCATATAGCCAGGGGAGGGATAGGTTTGCCCGTTCCAAAGGGGAAAAGGGTAGCCCCGGGCGGGCATCATATACCCCCGGGCAGGGTACATAGCCCCGGGCCCGGGCAAACATATATCCAGGGCAGGGCAACAGTTTGCCTGGGGAGGGCAAACATATAGGGCCCGGGGCAGGGCCCTCATTAGCCCCGGGGAGGGCACAAATACCAGGGGGAGGGCCCTCAAATACCAGGGCAGGGGATCATATAGCCAGGGCAGGGGATCATATAGCCAGGGGAGGGCAAACATAAGCCCGGGGGAGGGGATCAAGTAACCAGGGGGAGGGGATCAGTAAACCAGGGCAGGGGCAGTATATAGCCAGGGCAGGGGGTAATTAAAAGGCCCGCCCCGGGCAAAGGGGAGGGATATAGCCAGGGCGGGCTATTAAAGGCAGCCAGGGGAGGGGGAGTAAAAATACCAGGGCCCGGGCCCATTAAAGGCACCCGGGCAGGGGAGTATAAAAGCCCCGGGGTGGGCCCCATTAAAAGGCGCCAGGGGAGGGGGCATTTTTAAAACCCAGGGCAGGGCAGGGGCAGTTAAAATAGCCAGGGGAGGGGGAGTTTTAATAGGGCCCGGGGAGGGCAGGGGCATAAATAAACCCGGGCAGGGCAGTATATACCAAGGGGGAGGGCAGGGGTCAGTATTAGCCCCGGGCAGGGCAGTATAGGGACCAAGGGGGAGGGGGGAGTATAGGGACCCCGGGCAGGGGCCCTAAAGGGGAGCCCCGGGCAGGGGGGATTTTAGGGAGTTAGGGCCCGGGGCATATATAGCCATGGGAGGGGGATATTAAAACCAGGCAGGGCAAATTTTAAAAGCCAGGGCAGGGCAGGGGGGTATATAGGGCCCGGGCAAAGGGGGAGTATATAAGGGCCCGGGTAAGGGGGGAGTATAGGCAGCCCCAAAGGGAGGGGCCCGTATAGGGAGCCAGGGGGAGGGGCAGTAATTGCCAGGGCAAGGGGGGAGTATAGGCAGCTTAAAAGGGAAGGGGGAGTATAGGCACTAGGGGAAAGGGGGGGTATAGGCAGCCAGGGCCGGGGGCCCGTATAAAGGGAAACCAAAAGGGCGGGGCAGGAAAAGGGCCCGCCAGGGCAGGGCCCGGGTCAAATAAAAGCCAGGGGCCCCGGGCATGGGGGGAGTATATAAACCAGGGCATGGCAGTATAGGGGCCAGGGGAGAGGGGTATAAGCAGCTAGGGGAGGGGCAGTAATAACCAAAGGGGAGAGGGGAGTATAGGCACTAAAGGGGAGGGGCAGTATATAGCCAGGCAGGGGGGTATAGGCACTAGGGGGAGGGGGAGATAGGGAGCAAGGGGAGGGGCAGTATAAGGGAGCTAGGGGGAAAAGGGGCAGTATAGGCAGCCAAAGGCAGGGGCAGTATAGGCCCGCTAGGGCAGGGGGGAGTATAAAAACCAGGGGGGGGGGAGGGGGAGTATATAGCCCAGGGGAGGGGCATAAAAGCCAGGGGAGGGGCAGTATATACCAGGGGAGGGGGGAGTATAAAGCCCGGGGGAGGGGCAGTAAAATAGCCAGGGCAGGGGCAGTATATAGCCAGGGCAGGGCCGGGGCAGTATAAAAGCCAGGGGAAGGGGAGTATGGCACTAGGGCAGGGACAGTAAAAAAGCCCCGGGCAGGGGCAGTATAGGAGCCAGGGACAGAAAGTATTTTTAAAAAAAAAAAAAAAACTAATACTCACCCGGGCACCGGCTGTCCCGCCTCTTTACTCTTTAGCCGGTGGCTGCTCACCCGGCAGAAGGGGAGGGGCCCCGAGCAGGGGGCGCGATGAAAGTCTTTAACATTTGCGCGCCTGCCCCCCCGGCCTCCTGGGGCTGAACAGACGGGATTTAGTAATCCCAGATGCCAGCCCCCGGCCCCGCTTCCCCCCGCCCCCCCGCGGTGCAAGGCCCCGGCCCTGAAGGCTTTTCATGGGTTTGGGGCCCTTTACCCGGCCCTGCAGGGCCCTGTGGCGAGAGGGGGGCCTTTCGGGCCCCCGCCCCCAGGGGTCCCGGGCCCCGATGCGACCCAAATTTCGGCCCCCCTGTAAACGCGCCACAGACCGGGACCGGGCCCGCGGGGGGGGAACACCGTCCTCCCCCGGCGGGGGATCCGAGCCGGCCCTGCGGGGCCCGGGCCCCACCCCGGGCCCCCGGGCCCAAAAGCCCGGTTTTTCCTAAGTGTCATCCGGGCCGGGCCAGGGCAATAACCCAGGGTGAGGCGGGCTTAATGGTTCCCTTTTCTCTCTCCCATCACCCCAATTTTCCCCCCCCTTGGGTTGGGAAATTGATGGACACGTGTCTTTTTTCAACCGTACTAACTATTTAACTACAATGTGTATTTTCTACACCAAGGATCCATGGCGCGGGGAAAAAAAAAAAAAACGAAAATGTTCATTCTTTTGAGCAGGTCCTTGTCGATCCCGCTTCAAGAGTAGGGACTCATGTTAATCCTATTGCAATTAAACCAACGCACATCAGAATAAGAGGCAAACACCTCCTCTATAAAGTACAAATACTCTGCAGAAATCCAAGGTATTGACTCGCACTTATGTCGAAGATTACACGTTGGATTTTTCAAATAGGAAAAATCCAACATTCGAACCCAACCTGATTTTATGCATAACTTTGAACTGTCAACGGTACAAAAACTTGAAGGGTGGTCCAGGTGCTACCATTTAAATACTTTAAGATACTGGGGATGACAAAAATGAAAACTCCCTTTTGTATTTACAACTGTTCCAGAGCTGATGTTTCCGACTCTCTCCCAGGTCTTCTGCTTACTTTAGGTTGCTGAAGTGAACGCTCCAAACAGTGATGCCAGGAAATGCCATCAATCAGTGGCTGGAGCGACCATGCATCATTTCCTAACATGACCTCTTAAAGAGTTTACTTCAGCAGCCTAAAGTAAACAGAAGCCCTGGGACCGAGGCGGGCGCGTACCCCCAAAGCAGAGTTTGATGGGGGAGGCGGGGTTCCCCCTCCAGTGTCTTAAAAGTATTACAATAACAACCAGACAACCCCCGAAAAAGGGAACTTGTCAGGTGGTTTATGCTGCCCTATCCGAGAGCAGGATGTGATAGAGGGAGAGAAGCCGAGCTCTCTAATATATAGGGTTATATGATAGGGGAGAGAAGCTGAGCTCTGTGATACATAGGGTTATATGATAGAGGGAGAGAAGCTGAGCTCTGTGATATTTTGGGTTATATGATAGAAAAAGGGAAGCTGAGCTCTGTGATATATAGGGTTATATGATAGAAGAGAAGCTGAGCTCTGTGTTATATTGGGTTATTTGATGTGGGAGAGAAGCTGAGCTCTGTGATATATTGGGGTTTTATATGATATAGGGAGAGAAGCTGAGCTCTGTGATATATGGGGTTTTATATCATTAAACCCTATATATCACAGAGCTCAGCACCTCTCCCTACATCATATAACCCTATATATCACAGAGCTCAGCTTCTCTTCTATCATATAACCCTATATATCACAGAGCTCAGCTTCCCTCTTCTATCATATAACCCTATATATCACAGAGCTCAGCTTCTCTCCTACATCATATAACCCTTTATATGATGTAGGGAGAGAAGCTGAACTCTGTGATATATAGGGTTATATGATTTGGAGCAGGATTTCTGAGTACAAAGCAAAGAAAAAAATGAAACTGAAAGTCTTGCTTACCCCACCCACCTACAGTGATTGACAGTTAGCTTTGTACACACACAGATACAGGAAAATCAATCACTGTATGTGGGTGCGGTAAAGAGGACTTCACTGTCTCTTAACGCCTTACTGCCGCAGCCAGTGTGACCTTTCTAGCAGAGCCCCATTTTTTAAATCTGACATGAGTCACTTTATGTGAGAATAACTTTTTGACACTTTTACCTATTCATTTGATTCAGAGACTGTTTTCTCATTACACATCGTGCTTTACGTTAGTATGAAATTTTGGTCCAAACAATCCTTGTTTATTTATGAAAAATATCAAAATACCGTGAAAAATTTGCCATTTTCAAACTTCAAAAATTTCTGCCTGTAAGACAGATAGTTTATAAATAGAATCTACCATATGTCCACTGTGTAGGCATTTTTTTAATTTACTTTTTATTTATGACAATAGGGGGCTTAGAAATTTAGTAGTCATTTTTCACATTTTCAAGAAACTTTGAAATAAATTTTTTTTTTTTTTTTTAGGGACAACTCCAGTTCTGACATGGATTTGAGGGGCCTGCATGTTAGATAACCCCATAAATGACATCATCTAAGAAACTTCACCCCTTAAAGTATTTAAAAACATTTTTAAGAAGTCTTTTTTTAACCCCTATAAGTTTTTCACAGAAAAAAGGCAAAGGGGAGGTGACATTTCACTTTTTTTTTTTTGAGATTTTCATTTTTTTATAATTTTTACAGGGAGCTGTAGATGGACAGGGGAATGAACCTTTTTAAAATTTAATTTTCCCCAGATTTGTTTTTTTCAGAAAATCCCACATGGGGCCCCTAGTGTGCCTTTGTCTCAACCCACAACCCTCAGGGGAGGAGCGCACAGGGGCCTTTTTTTTTTTTAGCATTGGCCCAGAAAGGGGGAGTGAGGGGGAACCCCATCTTTTTTTTTTGGGTTTAAATTTTTTACGCATTCCCCTTTGGGGGTTAAAAAATGACATGAAAAATTTTACTAGGGGGGTCGGTAAAATTACAATGATAAAAATTTTGATATAGTTTTTTTTAAAATTCTATACACATTTAAAATGCGTTGATAAATTTGGTGTTTTTTTTTGGGTCATAGTTGGTAGCCATTTTTTTTTTGGGTTTTATGGAGCTAAATTAGGGGCCCTTTTTTTTGTGGGTGAGTTGATTTTTTTTATTGTTACCATTATGGGGGGATATGATGTTTTGATCACTTTTTATTAAGGTTTTGTGAGGGAGTTTTAAAAAAAATTACAGCAACCCGGGTTTAATTTTTTTTTTTATTTTTTTCGGGGTCCCCGTGCAGCAAAAATTAAAGGGGTAGCTTTACCACAGTTCGATCCCGATTTCGCGATACCCAATTTGTATATTTTTTATTTTTTTCCAGCTTTTATAAAAAAGGAAAACATGCTTTTCATCGCCATAGCCCTGAGGGGCCATAACTTTTTTTTTTTTTTTATATACCAGTCATATAAAAAAAGTTTGGGCCCCCTATTAATCTTAATAATTTTTTATTTTTAAATTTTTGGGGTTTTTGAAACGCCATTTTCAATTTGATTTTATCTAAAAAAACTGATGGACAAAAGAAAATTTTTCCCGGTTTTGAAATAAAGGTTTTTTTTGTACTAAACAAAATTGCAATTCCAAAAAACCCAAAAATTTGACCATTGCAAAATTAATGGCCCCCCAACAAAAAAAGGGGAATTAAATTTAGTAGATCCCCCTTTTTTGCAAAAAAAAAAGGGCCTTCTAGTCGTTTTCCTGTAGTTTTTAAAATAAAGTTCCTGGACCCTGGTTAAAGGTATTTTTGACCATTCCTTTAACAAAACAATTCAATTCATTAAATTTTTTGATGGTCGCCGAGAAAGGGGAAAGCCCCTTAAAAGTTTTCCCCAGATGTTCAATGATTTTCGGGTTCTGGGACGGGGTTGGCCATTCCAAAAATTTTGTAATTGTTCTCTGCATGAATGTTAAGTAGTTTTGGGAGCTGTTTTGGGATCATTGTTTTTGGCTGAAATACCCACCCCCGGGGCGTAACTTAAAATTCATCCTGATTCTTGCCCTTTATTCTGAAGAATCTGCTGTTTACGGATTTAAAACCCTTGCGTTCCTCAACTTTAAAAATTTTTCCCGGGGGGCCGGCTTTGGGGCCACACACCCCCAAAGCATGATGGAACTCCCCCAAATTTTTTACAGGGGGTAGCAATTTGTTTTTTTGGAATGCTGTTTTTTTGGGAGCCTTGCAAAAACCCCCTTTTTTTTTTACCAAAAAAATAAATTTTTTGTTTCATCAGTCCAAGGCCCTTTTTCCCAAAAATGAAGGGGCTTGTCCAAATGTCCCTTTTGCATACCTCAGGCGACTCGGGTTTTGTGGCGGCTTTAAAGAAACGGTTCTTTGGCATCACTCTCCCATACAGTTTTCTCCTTTTGAAAAGTGTGCTGTATTTTTGGGCCCGATGAAACAGTGAAAACCATCGCAGCAAGATGTTTCGCAGCTTTTTTGGAGGTGGTCTGGGGATTTCCTTGACGTTCTCCCCAATTCTTTTTCTTCCCTTTCCCCTGATTTTTTTCTTGGCCTGCCATTTTGGGGGTTAAACAAGAACGGGCCCCCTGTGGTTTTCCCATTTCCTTACTATGTTCCCACAGGGGAAAAACTGACAGGTTAAATTCAGAAAATTTTTGTATCCTTCCGGGAAAAAACTATGTTAAACCCAACCCTTTTTTTTTCAGATCTTTTGAGAGTTTTTTTGAGGACCCCAGGGGGGGCCACTCTTCCAGGAGTTTCAAATCGGAGAACAACTTGCAATTGGCCCCCTTTTAAATTAGTTTTTCTCATCATTGGATACCCGGGGCTATGAAGTTAAAAGTCGTGAGGTTACAAAACCAATTTGTGTTTCCCAAAAATCATTTAAAAAAAGTAGTTAGGAGTTTTAAAAACCCAATTAAAATTATAAGGGAACCCAAAATTTTTTTGCCCCGGTAAAAAATTTGGTTTAATGCATTTGCACTTTTGTGTTAGTACAATTAACCCATTTTAAACCCGGAAATATTACTGTGCCCATATTATTAGATTATCAAATTAAAAATGGAGGGTTGCAAAACCCAAATTTTTAAAAAAAAATGTTTAAAGGGATTAATAGGGGTGCCCAAATTTTTTCATAGGGACAAAAACAAAAGGTGTGTAGGGACTTGTTTTTGGTTTGGGATGATTGATTTTTTTAATTGGTGTTTTTGGGGGGGGAAAAACTTTTTTAAAAATGGTTTTAAAAATTTTTTTTAGAAGCAGGGTGAAGAAAAAAACTGCATTTTCTTTGCATGTTTAATTTTATTTTTTAAAAGGGCTTTTCCCGTGCGTATACATGACAAATTTGTTTTATCCCCGGGTCAAAGGAACCCCCAAAAATTAAAGGCGGTTTTCCCCAAATTTTCATAAATTTTTTTTTTTTGCTGAATCGCTTAAAAAAAAAGTGTTTTTATTTTGTAAAAAAAAAATTTATGCATCGCAAAAATTTTATAGCCATAAATTTTTTTTTCCATTTGCAGGAAATGTGTAAGGGTTTTTTTTTTCAAAGGGTTTAAAATGACGTTTTATTTGGCAATACTTTGACATTTTTTAGGAGTTTTCGTCCGGGATGAACAAAAAACGCAATTCGCATTGTTTTTTTTTTTATGTCGTTCAACAAACAGAATAAAACAATTTTTCCCCGCATGGGGCCCAGCACTACAAAACATTTTGCAGGGGGTTTTGGGATTAGCCTATTTCAACTTTCCCCTTTTCCAAGGGTTTAAAACCTTTGCTTGAACTCAGATTTAACTTTTAAAAAAGTTTTAATTCCCCAAATTTAACCACTAAATTTAAAAAAAAGGGAAAAACCTTCCTTGTTAGCTCACTTTATCTCAACCCTATACCCTGTTTAAAAAACCTTAAGAAAAAAGTAACAAATTGTTAATGGGGATTTGGGTAAACTTTATGTGAATTTTTAAAAACCCCTTTTTCCCGAGGTTTAATGAATAAAGGCAAGCTGGTTGTTTAAAGGGGTATTTCCTTCACAGTAAGTGCTACTTGAAAGGACAATTAATGTAAAGCACACACTTTCAAAAAAAGGGGTTATTAAAAAAAATTTTTCGTTTTTGGCCCTTTTCCCAAAATAGGTTTTTTCACCTTTAAAAATTTTTTAATCGTTTTCTTTGGGGTTTTCGGCCTCCACTATGTGGTTTCGGTTGTGGTCAGTAGACAGCGTTTCAAAGCCTTTCTGGAATTTGGTTTTCTGTGGTTAGCCCAACCCTTTTAGAAGACGGGGATAAAAGTCCAAAATGTTTTCCCCTTTCCGGGCCCCCCCCCCCGGTAACATCCCGTAACATTTATTACCGGGGTACCATAAAAAAAAACCAAAAGGTGGGGCAACCAAAAAAACAAAAGAGCTTTCCCGAAGGTTGGGAAAAATGCCCCCGTATTAGGGGAAAAATAAACATATTTTTAAATACATGCATTTTGAAAAAATGTTTTCCTTTTTAAAAGTATTTGGCCCCTTTCAGCCGCACTTGATACTTAATGCCCGTATCAATTAAAGCAGGGCCCCCCCAAAACCAGGGCCTCAAGGCCCACCAAAGGTCATTTTTTTTACCCATTTCCCACAGAAGGGACCCGATAATAATTAAATCACCCGTTTCAGTGCTAAGGAAAGGGCCCGAAAAACATGGGCCCCCCTTTGGTCCCCGAAACCCCCCGGGAAAGGGGGGGGGGGGGGAAAAACCCCGAAACCCCTAAATTTTTTAAAAAACGGGAAGGGCACCCCCCCTCCCTTTAAAAAGTATTTTAGTTTGGGGGAATTAAAAGGGGTAATCAGGATTCAATTGTTGTCAAAAAATTCCCTTTTTCTCCATTTTTAAATAATTAAATGGCGAAACCATGCGGGGAAAAATATTTAAAAAATTAAACAAAGGGAAAAAAAATTTTTTGGTTAGGGAACACCCTTAAAAAAAAACCCCAAATCAAGGGGGGGAATTGCCCAATCTGTTAAGGCCCGTCAGAATATTACCCTGGGAAAAAAACAAGTTAAATTCCCCCTCCCCAATTTTAAAAATTGCATGGGGCCCCAAAACTTGCCCGAATTGAAAAAAAAGAAAGTAATGGGGGAAAAAAAAATTTTTCCCCGGTTTTTGTAAACCCGGGAAAACAAGCCCAAAAAGGGGGGGATTAAAATTTAAAAATAAAAGGGGGCCCAAAAAAAACTTAAAACAAGGAAAGTTTTTGGGATAAAAAATAAAGATTTTAAAAACCCTTTAAAAAGAAATTTGCAAAAAAAGGATAACAGGGTTTAAACTTTTCTCGGAATTTTTAAAAAGGCGACCATATGGGGGAAATTTCATTACCAAGTAAAGAAAAATTTAGGGTTTTTGGGGGGCTTTTGAAGGAAAAATTTTCCATTTTTTAAAATAAGAAAGTTTTTTCCACCCCCCTTGGTTCCTCAATTGGGGTCCTCCTTTAATTTTATTTTTGATGATTTTTAATTCCCCTTTTTAGGAAAAATGTGTTTTGGTTAAGGGGCTGGGGAATATTGTTGGGGGCTTGGGGCAAGGGATAAAGGACAACAAAAAAAAAAGGGGAATTTCGGGGCTTTAAAAATTGAAATAATACCTTTAAATTTATTGAAAGAACCATTCCTTCCCCGAGCATTTCCTTTTACTCCTTCTTACCCGAGGTTAAGGGAATGGGGGTTTTAAAAGGGGGGGTCCCCCAAACCCTAAAAGGGAAGGCTGGTTGAAAATGGAGAAGGGAAAAAATCCGATTAAAAAATTTTAACAAATCCTAAAAAAACCAATTTTGAGTTACCCGTTTCCCCAAAAATTAAAGGGGGAAGGCGAGATTAAAGCTTTCCTAAAAGGAAAAAAAACACAAAAAATTTTTATTTTTGGGGGGATGGGTTTTTTTTTCCACAAAAAATTATACCTTCAAAAAAACCTAAAAAATTTTGGGTGTTAAAAAAAAAATTAATTATATATTAAAATTTATATTTTATTTTATAAATGGTTTTTTAATATTATATTATATTTTATTTTATTTAAAAAAAAAAATAAATTTTATTTTTTCAAAGTTTAGAGAAATTAGGGGAAAATTTTTTGTAAAGGAAATATTTTGGAGGTGCCCCCTAAAAAATTTTCTAAAGGATAGGGGAAATGTGGGGCTTTTAGGGCCCTTTTAAAATTGATTGGGGGAAAAGAAAATTTGAGGATGGGGTTTCGGGGTGATTGTGGGGTGGTGTTGTGGGGGTAAAACATTTTTGGGGGGGGCCCCTTTTTATTTGGGGGGGGTTAAGACTTTCTGGGTTTCCCCTGGGAAAAAAAGGGTTATTTGGGGGGAAATAAATTCTCCATGAAAACCCCTGGGGGCACAAAAACCTTCCCCAACCCCTTTGCTAAAAAAAAAAAATGTCCCAAAGGGCCCTTTTTCCTCTTTCCCACCCAAAAAGGGGAAATTTTTCCGGTTTTTTGGGAGGCCTGAAGAATGATTCCCCTTTTGTTCCCCTTATTTTAGGGTTTTGGAAAACCCTTTTTTAAATTTGGGAAGTTTTAAGAGAAAAAAAAAACAAAATGATGTTTATTTTGGGAAACCCTTGGTTTAAGGGAAAAGTGGGGGTTGGGGCCGTTGTGAAGACCTGAAAAAAGAACAAAAAAGGTTTGGGGGAAAAAAAGACTGGGATTTTTTTGTGCGGTAAGGGGGTTAAACTCTTTTTTTATTTTTTTAAAATTTTGTAATTTGGGGAAAGGGGGGGTTTGGGAAAATTAGGCCAAGGGTCTTTTAAGGGTTATTTAAAAAGGGAAGGGGCCTTTATTAAAATTTAAGGAAGGGGGGTGGAAAAGGGAAAAAATTGTTTATTCTGAATTTTTCCAAAAATTTTTATAGAGATTAGCGTGAAGGGAAAAAAATTCTTGGCCCTTTTTTTTTCGTTAAAAATTTTTGATGGGTTTTACTTTAGTGGTATTAAAATTAATTTTTGGATTTTTGGGGGGAATGGGGGGTGAATTAAATGGGGAGGGTTTGGTTTGGGGTGAGGGGGAGTATTTTGGGGGTTAAATATAAAATTTTTAAAGGGGCGGAAATTTCCCTTTTTAATTGGGGAAGGGAATTGGGTCAGGGGAGGAAAAAAACCAAAAAAAGGGTTTTCCCAAAAATTTTCCCTTGGGGGAAGGTTCCAACCCCTGAAAATGGAATAGGCCAAAAATTTGTTATACAACTAAAAAAAGCGTAAAAATTTTTATTTAAATAATTACATAAAAATTAAAAAAAAAAACTATTTGGAAAAAGTTTTAACCAAAAAATTTTAAAAATCTTTTGTGGAAATTAAATTAAAACCAAAATTTTTGGAGGAAAGAATGGGAACCCCGAAAGCATTAAAAAATTTTTAAATTTACCCAAAAAATAAACCTCCCGAAACTTTTGGGGGAAAAAATTTAAAAAATTCCCCCGGATATTTCCCGGGTTTTTTAAAAAAATTTTTTAAAAGGGAGGGGTTGTATATTCTCCTCTTTTTTTTAAAAAAAATTTAGCAAACTTTAGGTAAACCAAAAATTTTCTTTATCCCTAAAAAAAAAAGTTATAAAAAAAAACAACCTTTAAATTTTGAAAAAATTCCAAAATTTTTAAAAGGGGGAACCAAGGGGAATTTTTTTTGTTTTTTTTTGGGGTTAATTTTTTAAACCATTAAAAAGGGGGGGACTATGGTCTCGGAAAATTCTGGTTTTTGGCAAATTTTGGTGAGGATTTTTAACGAAATTTTTTAAAGGTTAAACAAAGAATTAATTTGGGGGGGGGAAACCTTTTTGGTTTTTTGGTTGGGGACAAAAGGGGAAAAGAGGTCATGGAATTTTTTGGGAAAATTAGCAATTTTTTAAAAGGATTTAGGAAAGAATTTTAACTAAATCTTAATATTTGGGGTTTTTGGGGGGGTTTTGGGGGGGGGGGGGGGGGGGGTTTTTTTAAGGTTTTAGTTTTTTAAAATGTTTGAAAAATAGAAGGGAATAGGGAAGGGGATGGGGAAAAAGGGTTTTTAAAAAAATAAATTAAATGAATTTTTTTAAAAAAATTTTTAAGGGTTTTGGATTATGGGGGGAAAAGGGGGGGGTTATTTTATAGGGAGGGGAAAAGGGTGGTTTGATGGGTTTTGGAAAAAAAAGGAAAATTTTGGGTGGATAAACCGGGTGGTTTTTGTTTTAAATGTGGGGAAAGGTAAGGGTTTGTTACAAAGTGATTTGGGGTGGTTCCCGGGTGGAAATCAGAATCAGCATGCAAATTTGATGCCCTCCCCTTTTACATATTTTCCCCTTGGGAAAAACAAACATGGGCTACACATGGCGTTTGTAAATTTTCGTACACAAGTGACAATAAATTTTGAAAAGGGAGATTTACAAAGTAAAAAAAAAACTGAAAACTGCCCCTTAATTCAGTGTCAAATCGAGGTCAACAATTGAAAATCCACATCTAAAATCCCAAATTTAATCAGCTGGATTTTTCTGGGCATGCTAAAAAACAGTTGTAGAGTAAAAACCCAATCCTGAATGTGTTATTGAGAACTAACAGTATGTTCACAGAATTTGAAACACAAATACATGGGCGTTCACCGATTGCAGCTAAACCCTGTTTGGGGGCCCCTCAGGAAAAACCCTTTAAGCATGAACAGGGCCCAAAAAATGGAAATACAGAACTTTTTTTAAAATTTGGGAAATTTTTTTGGGTTGTTTAAAACATCCACAATGGATGTTATTTATAGTTGCCTTCTACTTGCATCCAGTGTTTTGTGTACATCAGGGGTGGACAACATATGGCCCCAGTGTCCTGATTGCTGGGGGCTGCACAGAGGGGCACGAACCTGCTTAGTCTCTGTCCTGATACTTCAGAGAGGAAAATTGAGGGGCACTGTTGTGGTGAGCATTGTATGGCTGGCACCATTATGATGGGTGCTGTATGGTGGGCATTTTTATGGTGGCACCTTTTTGATTTGGGGGTGTATGGGGGGACTGTATGGCGGGATTGTTATTGGTTTTTGGGGAAAATTTTTCTTGGGTGCTTTCCCCCGGGTATACGTTATGGGGAACTTTTTTTTTTTGGTGGACCTTTGGGTTCAAATATAGGGGTGTATACCTTTTTAACCCAAACCCATATGAGGAATTTTATAAAAAACCGGGTTTTTTCCCTTTTCTCTGGATTTTTTCCCCCAAAAAGGGGATTTTTGAAAACAATTTGGGATTCACCGTAAAAAAGTGGGCTGATAGGTTCAAGACTCCAAAAAAGGAGGAATGAGTTTGGGGAAAAAAAGGATGTGTGTGTGTCTGTCTGTCGGGGGTTTTCAAAAGGGCACTTTATAATCCCAAAAACAAAAAGGGGAAAAAAGATGCCTATTCCTCCCTTTCCCGGATTCCAAACAGGGGGCCCCCTTTTGATCTTGCAGTCCCCCAAAGTGGAAAAAAGACCCTGAGGGTATTTGAAATTTTTTCAAATTTTAAGTGCCTTTAAAAGGTTTTTTGGCCCCCGGTTTAGGGACAAAACCCACCCAAAGTGGCCCCTTTGGGCCCGAAAATGGGGTGCACCCTGGTGCATTTTTCAATATGACTAAATTTTAAAAACCTTTTTGTAACCCATAGTCACCCCCAAAATGGCAATGGCCCTTGGAAAATGAACCTCTTTAAAAAATAGTGTATTTAAATCTTCAACCCCCTTCCCAGCCCGAGAGTCTTCCACCCAAAACCCAAAGAGACAAAATTTTTTTTCCCAAAAGTATGAAAAAAAAATGACCAATTTCCGAAGGGAACTTGAAAATTTGTGAAGAAAAA
>JAODAL010052445.1:0-25971 GCA_025379985.1 Phyllomedusa bahiana
GGTCCTACACTAGGGTTGCACTAACGCTGTATTTCTCTGTGGTCCATCCAGACCTACCTTTTAGAATGTGAAGGCCACCAGCTACTAAATAACTGCACTGTTTAAAAAAGTCTGTGTAGATGGGTGGAGTGCTAAAAACCAAGATGGAGGCAGCCATTCCCCCCTATATACAATATTTGGTTCAGCACATCCAAAAAACCTCTTAAAAACATAAACCCGAGTGCACGCTGTCGTGGCTGTAATATAAACACACATAACAATATCAGCAGCTTACTAGATTAGAATACATGAAAAAAACATTTCTGCTTTAAAAAAAAAAACACGAAAGTTTTAGGAGGTTCATAGTTCACATTTTTGATCAAAACTGCTTAAGCCCACCTTCGACTTCAATGAGACCTCTACCCATCCTCACAGACTTTTTAATCAGTGCAGTGTATTCAGTAGCTGGTGCCTTCACATTCTGAAAGGTATCTCTGCTTAGGCCACAGAGAAATATAACCTTAGTGTAACGTAGTGTAGGACCCACCTCAATTTGAGGTCTCGTTGAAGTCAAAGGTGGGCTTAAGCAATTTTGCGCAAAAGTGTGAACTAAGAACCTCAAAAAACTTTCATTTTTTTTAAAGCTGGAATGTTTTTTTCATATATTTTAATCTAGTGTGCTGCTGATATGGTTATGTGAATTTAGATTACAGCCACAACAGCGTGCACTCAGGTTTACTTTTTTAAAAGGTTTTTTGGAGGTGCTGAACCAAATATTGTTTTTGAACATCACAAAGTACTGACCCCCTCCGTTCCCTAGTACTTTTGGGCAAAACAAAAAAAATGACATACTGGAAAAATATCAAATATGAGGTATTAGTTGATACAGTGGCCACTATATGCAAGCTCCATCAAGGCTCCTCATTTCTTGCAAGTCCTTACACTAACAATTTGCAGAAAAAATGGGACATTATTTACTCAAAAACCACAGACACAAGGTCATACTTACAGCTCAATGGCTGGACTGACCCCAGTGGGAGGCACCACTGGCCCCTGTGCTACTTGGGAAGGATAAACAGGTGCAGCTAATTGCTGAGCAGTAGCTCACAGACCCCACCACTAGGGGGACAATTAGACTGCACATTGGATAAGTACCAGTTCACACCAGCATGCAGAAAAGCCACAATATAATACATGGGGGAGATAACCGGGATCCATATATTATTAGAATTTTATTTTTTGCCGTTTCTCGTTGCTTTCCTTCTCTCTTCCTTCTTCTCTCCCTTGGTTAGTTTAAAATTAGTTAGACCTCTCTTCCCTTTTTAGAGACCTATGGTGCCTTAGCCCCTTCTGCTGGTGCCTTATCGATAAGTATAATTCATAGCTCCGGAGTGACTGGTCTTACTTGGCTCCTTTGCGGGGACCAGCCCGAGCATGTTCTGGATATTCCTCTCCGATATTGGCACCCTACGACAATAGCACTTAGGTTCCTTGAGGGGATTGTTATTGACTTTACCCGTTGTTACCTTTAATTTTTGGTTTCTTATAATTGCCACCTAGTTATATTCAAACAACTGTTGTTGTACTTTGTTCATGCCTACTTCATTTGATTATCTCTCATGTGAATTTTATTGTTCATTGAAAAGAACTGTTAATAAAATTTAAATAAAAAAAATAAAAAATACATGGGAGAGATTGCAAAAATACCGATAAGACAACCAGGCTGTTTAGCTCACAGAGCATTGTCTAGACCAAATACAACTGTATCTGCATCTCAGCTAAGAGCAGGACTAGCTATATACAATGTATCAGTCTGACGTCCAGGCTGTTTATCTCACAGAGCATTGTCTACACTGGATACAACTGTATCCACGTCTCCACTAAGAGCAGTACAAGTTATATATAATGTATCAGTATGAATTCTAGGCTGTTTATTTCACAGATCAAGGCTGGGCTGGCCCACACAGGATTAAGGGGGACCCCCGATGAGCCTCTGACCATGGCAGACATGGAATTTCTTTTTATCTGAATATACATTCTTGGGAGAGGCAGAAGATCAGAGAGAAAGAGGCAGAGTATAAGGCAATGTTCACACGGCTGATTGCCGGCGTAATAGCGGGGACGGATTTCGCCCTGCAATTACGCTGGCTGCCGTGCAGCAGGGGCGGGGGGCTGGCAGCTCGCCGGCCCCATAGACATTCATTATTCATGGCGCGTATCCCGCCGGGATAATGTGCGTGTCACAGGAGACGGAATCCATAGTTCTCTATGAGAACTGTGGATTACTGTAATGACAGGGACGGATTTCAGCCGTATTGGAGCGCAGTACAGCGCGGAATACGGAACGAAATCCGTGCCCAAATCAGCCGTGTGAACATCCCCTAAGAGGCAGGTATAGTAACTGTAGGGTGGGCCCCCAGAATCAGCTCCACCTGTGGGTCACTAGAATGAGATTTCACTGGTGGGCTCTATACACCCCAGTCCGACACTGCACAGAGCATTATGTACACTTGATGCAATTTTATCTATGTCTCAGCTGGGAGCAGCTATATAACCTCTATTAATTTGGAGCACAGCCTGTTTAGCTCACAGAGCATTGTCCAGAATGGATACAATATCTACAGCTGAAAGCAGAACTAACTATGTACAGTGTATCTGTGTGAAGTCCAAGCTGTTTGGGTGCTTCCACTGTGTTTTTGGTGCGTTTTTGTGCAGGAAGACACAGCAATTAATGCTATACATTGCTGCAAAAAAAAAACCGGCAAAAATCGGGATTTTTACCACGATTTTCGTTTTCGATTTTGCCACGATTTTTGTGCAGCAATGTTACATTTTAAATTCTGGCCTTCCGCACAAAAAACCATCAAAAAATGCAAAAAAAACGCACTGGTGAAGCACCCTTTACTCCAAGCAATTTTCTCCACTGATACAATTGTCTCCACTCCTCACTGAGAGCAATTCTATGAAAAAAAAATATCAGTCTGGGGTTAGCTGTTTAGCTCACGACTGTTAACCAACACATTGTTACATAGGTTAAAAAGACACAAGTCCATTGAGTCCAACCTATAATTTTACGGTGTTTTACCCGGGGAAGGTAATCAAACCCTTTTAGCAGATGCCAAGTGCCCAATACAGAGGAACAATTCCTCCCAATTCTGATTCACATCCCAAAATTGTCCCTCCAACCCTTTTTCTGCAGCTTTTTCTCACCTGGGCCAGGGGGTTGTGTATAAAGGGGTTTTCCTTGGATCACTGACAAAAACCCGATTATATTAGGAAATTTGGAATTTCTTCTATCAACTTCAGGTCTATAAATCCGGAGAGCCCCTTTAACCGTCCGTGGGGTGGAGTTGCCCTGTCTATGCAGCAAACACTGGAGCATGAGCCCTGTGGAGCTTCTGCCGCCTGCATGGTCCTGTATCTCTTCCTTCCAGGAGGACACTCGGGGGACGGCCGTGTCCTGCAATTATCCTCGTCACTTTATTGCTGTTTAATTAGTTTCATGGAATAATTCATTATGTATGAATAATTTATCTCAGCATCAGCGCTGCCCTGGGGCGTGGCAGGACATTGCTGCAGGTCACCAGCGCTGGTACTCGGAGGTCCAGAAGACCAGGGAAGGTGTCTTAACCCCTTCCTGACAGCCGGTCATAATTTTTTGGCTCTTCATTTTTTTTCCTCCCCGCCTTCCCGGAACCATAACTTCTTTACTTTTCTGTCTACAATGACATACATGGGCTTGTTTTTTGCAGGATCAGATGTTCATATCAATGGTGCCCTTGATGGTCCCATAGAATGTACTGGGAAAATGAATAGTTGTGTTTAATTATTGGGTTAAATGTGAAACAAATGTCCTTCCGCCATTTTTGCAGGGGTTTGTGCATTCTCGGTGTTCACTGTTCGGCATAAATGACGTGTTATCTGTATTCTGCAGGACGATACGGTTTTTAGGATACTGAATTTGTAGAGTTTTTTTTAGTGCCTTTAAAAAAAAAAAAATAAATAGAAAAGGTTTGAATTTTCGATAAAATTAGTTTTTTTTCCAACCAATGGACCTAAGTGAGGGCTCGTTTTTTGCGGGATGCAGTGTACTTTTTATTGATACCATTTTGGGACACGTGCAATTTTTTTTTTTAACACTGTGGGTGACATGTCCCAATACAAATGCGCTATAATTTTGGTGTATTTTGCGCCAGGAATACTCTTGACGCCATATTCTCGTTATAAATGAACTGTAATATACCAAAACTAGGCGCATTATATGCCAAGCACGACACATTGTAATGCATCTATAAAGGAGCATTACATATAGTCGCGATGATACGCTGTGCGCCTCCATCACGCAATGCGCCCATTGAGTCACATACACTAGTAATGATACGTTATGTGCCTCTGTTACGCAATGCTCCTCGATAGGCACATTACATACACTACCAATGGTACGCTATGTATATCAATTGCGCAATGCATCTTTATAGGCACATTAAGTTTACTATGCAAGATATACCAGATGCCAGGTTTTTGAAAGGATCACACTTTCAGACACACTTTGCACTGATTAAATGTGCCTAGAATCTGCCGTGGCGACGCCAATTTTTGGACATGTCGCCCTTTGATTCCAATTTTTGTGGAGGTGAAATGACAAAAAAACCAAAAAGTTGGCACTTGGAATTTTTTTTCCCTCTACAATGTTCAGTGTACGGGATAAATGATGATATTTTGTAATCAGGGACGGGACAAAGCATTTTGGTGCCCTAGGCAAGTACAGCCAATGGCGCCCCCCCCCCCCCTCCCTCCACACTAATTCCTCTCGCCCTGCGCCAGCCCTGTCACTAACTTTCTGCATATTCCACATAGATCCCGTCCATCTCCTCAGCAGTCACTGCACAATGGAAATCAGCCCTGACAAATCTGCTTTCTCAAAATCATTCCCCTCCATATGACAGTGCAATACCCCTAAATAACAGTCACCAAATAATCCACCGATACATGCAGCAAATCTACCAGCAAAACCAAGACCCAAAACTATTACTACTTAAGGCTCAAATAATCCTGCCAGACCCTGACCAAACGCGACCCCCACATGTGACTAAAAGCTGTACACAGGCTCTGATTACATATACCACCGCCATACAGGACCAGATAGTGTAGAACTAGTTGTATGTAGACGCTCTGCAGACATATAAGTGATTACACTGCAGTTACATTTAGTTACTCACAGGAGACGTCTTTTCTGATCAGCGTCGTTCACTTTCCCTTTTCTTCTCCATCCGGTTCACACCTTCATGCTGATTGCTCCCGGACAATACTCGTCCTGAGGATTTGGGACACAAATATCTTAGATCCTCACATTTCCAGTAACTACTCCTTAATTATAGGTATATAAGTCCCCTCAGTTAGGTAGGTGTATAGGTCCCCTCAGATAGGAAGCTATATAGGTCCCCATCAGTTAGGCAGGTATACAGATATGCCCTCTCAGTCAGGCACGTGTATATATATTATATTATATATAATATATATATATATATATATATATATATATATATATATATGTCTCCTCAGTCAGGCAGGTATATATTGTCCCCTTAGACAGGCAGGTATATAAATATAGGGACACTCAGGCAGGTATACAGGGACACACAGGCAGGTATATAGAGATAGGGTCTCAGGCAGGTATATAGGGGCACTCAGGCAGGTGTATATAAGGGCACACAGGCAGGCATATAGAGATAGGGGCTCAGGCAGGCATATAGATATAGGGGCTCAGGCAGGTATATATAGGGGCTCAGGCAGGCATATAGATATAGGGGCTCAGGCAGGTGTATATAGGGGCTCAGGCAGGCATATGGGTATATAGGGGCTCAGGCAGGGGTATATAGGGGCTCAGGCAGGCATATGGGTATATAGGGGCTCAGGCAGGGGTATATAGGGGCTCAGGCAGGCATATGGGTATATAGGGGCTCAGGCAGGGGTATATAGGGTCTCAGGCAGGCATATGGGTATATATTGGCTCAGGCAGGGGTATATAGGGGCTCAGGCAGGCAGGGGTAAATAGGGGCGCAGGCAGGCAGGGGTATATAGGGGCGCAGGCAGGGAGGCATATGGGTATATAGGGGCTTAGGCAGGCATATAGATGTAGCGGCACTCTCAGGTAAAAATAACAACCTTAATACTTACCTTACCTGCTTCCCGGCCGCGCGCTCCTCTTCTTTACCAGCCGCGCGCTCCTCCGGCAGCTCCTCGGGCGCACGGCCTATGACGACATCACTTCATCGCGACGCTGCCAGCTGAGCCGCACGGGGCCGCGGCGGGTCCTCAGCGCTATGAGGACCCGGCAGCCTCGCTGTGTCGGCCCTGCTGATCCTCCAGTGAGCGGGTCCGACACTGTCTGCGGTTCAGGGAGCGCTCGCTCTCTGCTCCGCAGAAGCCCGCGGCTGCATGTGCGTCCTGCGGACGCACATACAGAGACCGCCGGCGCTTCAGGGCCACAGCAGCGGCCCGGAGCCCGGGAGGTTCGGGGCCCCTGCCTGCACCCCTTAGAGATAGGCAGAGGTAGGCGCCCTAGGCGATCGACTACCTCTGCCTACCCGTCATCCCGGCCCTGTTTGTAATAGATCGGATTTTTATGGATGCGGCGACACCAATTATGTGTAATTTTTTTTGTAAAATGGCAAAAGGGGAGGGGTGATCTGAACTTTTTTTTTTTTTTTTAACTTTTCAAACTTATTTTAACACCAATACTTGTAGTCCCCCAAGGGTACCTACTTACCAGGGGGCTTGATCGCTTGTACACCCTTGTGCACTATATAGATAATGTAGAAGGGTGTACCAATATAGCAGTTCTATTGGTTCCTGCCTAAGGCAGAAAGTAAGAGAAGCACTGACATGGCAGACATAGAAGCCTTCATTAAAGGGGTTGTCTCACTACATTGATTCCTCTTACCTCAGTCCTGTTTTCTTGGTTTCACCTTGAATTCAGGGGCGTGTTTACTGGCTTCCACTAGGCTGCAGTAGAAGCTGAGTCTGTAGCTATAGCAACCAGTGCTGGCAGCCTATCAGGAGAGACTGAACAGGTCTGTAGCTATAGCAACCAGTGCTGACAGCCAATCAGGAGAGATTGAACAGGTCTGTAGCTCTAGCAACTAGTGCTGGCAGCATATCAGGAGAGACTGAACAGGTCTGTAGCTATAGCAACTTGTGTTGGCAGCCTATCAGGAGAGATCAAACAGGTCTGTAGCTATAGCAACTTGTGTTGGCAGCCTATCAGGAGAGATGGAACAGGTCTGTAGCTATAGCGACCAGTGCTGGCAGCCTACTGTGAGAGCATAAACAGGTCTGTAGCTATAGTGACCAGTGCTGGAAGCCTATCATGAGAGATCGAACAGGTCTGTAGCTATAGCGACCAGTGCTGGCAGCCTACCGTGAGAGCATAAACAGGTCTGTAGCTATAGTGACCAGTGCTGGAAGCCTATCATGAGAGATGGAACAGGTCTGTAGCTATAGCGACCAGTGCTGGCAGCCTACAGTGAGAGCATAAACAGGTCTGTAGCTATAGTGACCAGTGCTGGAAGCCTATCAGGAGAGATCGAACAGGTCTGTAGCTATAGCGACCAGTGCTGGCAGCCTACCGTGAGAGCATAAACAGGTCTGTAGCTATAGTGACCAGTGCTGGAAGCCGATCAGGAGAGATCGAACAGGTCTGTAGCCATAGCGACCTGAGAAGCTGATGCAGCCCATACAAGAGGGGATATCTAGGAATAGGTAGGACACTGATACTGGACACATATTGCAAAGTGACTTGTTTTTGCAAGATCTTTAACATAAAAAGCAGCGATCCCTGTAGTGAGACAACCCCTTTAAGATTTCTAACTGCCATAGCAACAGCTTGGCACCCAGGGATCTCACCCCGAGGGCTCAGTGAGCAAGCTGCCTCCATACTCCCTTTCTACCATGTATATTTACTCTGCAGGGTGGGAACGAGTTAAAGGGATAGTCCACCTAAAATAATCTTTTCACATACCTGGTAGACATATCAACAAATGATAGAAGGGGTCGTGAGCTCAGGCTTTCAACATTAGGGGTCACAACAATGCATAAAGCAACTTAAAGTAAACCTCTCAGGTGGTGCAGGCTGCCCTATGTGACAGCAGGATGTGATAGAGCGAGAGATGCTGAGCTCTGTGATGTGATGTCTAGGTTGATATGACTTTGAGAGAAGGACTTATGAGAAAATCCTGATAGGACTACTAGGGGAGACAGTGAAAGTCCGGCTCTCCCCACCCACATCCAGCTATTGATAGCTTTCCTTGTATCGATGTATGTAGAGAACAAGCTATCAATCACTGTATGTGGGCAGAGTAAGCCAGACTCTCACTGTCTCTCCTTGGAGTCCTTTCAGGATTTATAGTTGAGTTTACCCTGCCCACATATAATGATTAGCAGCTTTCCCTGCATTAGTGTGTATATACAAAGAAGGTCATTAGTCACTGTATGTGGCCAGAGTAAGTCAGACTCTCACTGTCTCTCCTTGGAGTCCTATCAGGATTTAGAGTTTGGTTCACCTTGCCCATATATAGTGATTGGCAGCTTTTTCTGTATCAATGTGTGTACACAAAGGGTTGTCACTCACTGTATGTGGCCAGAGTAAGTCAGACTCTCACTGTCTCTCCTTAGAGTCCTATCAGGATTTAGAGTTTGGTTCACCTTGCCCATATATAGTGTTTGGCAGCTTTTTCTGTATCAATGTGTGTACACAAAGGGTTGTCACTCACTGTATGTGGGTGGGATAAGTAGGACTCTTCCTGTCTCTCCAAGAATTTGTTTCAGAAATCAATGGGAATCTAAGCTTCCAGACCTTCTCTGGCAATGATGATTTTATGTGGCTTTTCCCCTTTAAGAATAATTACAGTGGTTCTTACTTTTTGATTTTTGTTCTTTTTTTTCCACATGAAGGGGTTGTACACCGTAAAAATCATATGGTCCCACTAACTGCACCACCTCTGTTCACCGGTCACAACTGCAATTGTTTAAAGGAGTTTTGCCAAGAAGGCATTTCATGTCTGGTTTATCCAGCTTCAGCTTTCAGTGTGTTCAAAAGGGGGCGTGTATGATTTGTTTGAACTGCATATCATGTGACCCAGCAGACTGACATCACCATGCCTTTCTCCACAGTGTGCTCACTCGGGTCAAAGAAAGGTCTGTTTCCAGTGTCTGACTGGGGTGCCTAAGGCCCACCAGAGGAATTGATCTTAGGGGCTCACTTTGCCTCGCTGTCTCCACCATCTGTACGGTGCCCCGCTCAGCCTCGCTTCAATTTATGCAAACTGATGTGATAACATCATAACTTTAATCTTACCCAATTAACTGCACAAAACCAGAATCCCAGGGCCAATATTACCAATAATTTTAGTAAGACCAAATACCACATCATGACCATGTAGTGACTGAATTATACCCACACTCCATGTCCACATATCACCACCACATAGTGACTGAAGTATACCCCCACACCATGACCACATATCACCACCACATAGTGACTGAATTATACCCCCACACCATGACCACATATCACCACCACATAGTGACTGAATAATACCACCACACCATGACCACATATCACCACCACATAGTGACTGAAGTATACCCCCACACCATGACCACATATCACCAGCACATAGTGACTGAAGTATACCTCTACTCCATGACCACATATCACCACCACAAGTGACGAAGTAAACCCCCACCCATGACCAAATATCACCACCACATAGTACTGAATTAAAAACCCCCACACCAAACCACAATCACCACCACTATGACGAATTAAAACCCCCACACCAGACCACATATTTACCACCACATAGTACTGAATTAACCCCCACAAACCCCAAAATAAAACCCAAATTACAATTTGCCACAAAATAAGTAAAAATTACTTTCCCAAAAGGTTAATATTTTTTATAAAATCACAGGACATTTTTTTCTTATGAGTCGGGCACTTCCCTTTTCTTCCCATCCGCTCCCCACCACCATCTACTTTTTCCCCCAACACTCTTCCGCAGATTTGGACACAAATATCTTAGAATCTTTACTTTTCTACCAACTCTTTACTTTTCCCAACTTTGTACAAACTTCCCAGGGGGGGGAGAGCAAGTATAGGCCAAAAAATTTAGACCCCCCAGTCCCGAGGAAAAGGGGGACTAACAATATTTTTTAGTATTCCAAGGGATTTCTAAGGACAGAAGCTTCAGACCAATCTGATTTCTTTTTATAAGAGGTGAGTAGAAGTCTGGATGCGGGGCAGCTGGGGATTTGTGTTTTTAACTTTCAAAGGGTTTGACACTGTCCGCATAGGTTTTTGTTTAGGTAAACGAATCCTTTGGGGTTGAGATAACAGTGGAAATTGGATTAAAAACGGGCTGCGGTCGCTCAGAGAGGGGTGGTAAATGCCCCTACTCTAGTGGGGTCCCGTTTGAGGGGTGTCCCCGCAGGTCAGTATGGGTCCTCTTTTATTAATGTATTAAAACGATTGTGGAAAGGGGACAAAGCATTTTTTCGATTTTTTGCAGATGACCAAGCTATGTGGGGGAGGAAAATCTATGGAAGATGCTCATAAAATTGCAAGAAAACCTGGACACATGAGGTTTTGGGCATCCACTTGGCAAATGGGGTTCAATGTGAAAAAATGTAAGGTTCGCACGGGGGAGAAAAAAAACAGGCAATATGTCCAGGGGAGAAAAATTTGGGAGAATCGTTTGTTGAGAAGATTTGGCGTTCTTGTAGATCATAGATTTTAAAAACAGCATGCAATGTCAATCACGCCCCTAAGGGCCGTAAATATTGGCGTGTAAAAAGAGGCATGACTCGCGGGACAAAAGGGTGTCATTCTACCGCGTACAAAGCATTGGTGCGACCTCACTTAGAATATGCTGTTCATTCTGGGCCCCCCGTTTAAGAAGGTTAATAGAGCTGAGAGAGTAAAGACGACAAACCAAACTTTTAAGGGGAATGGGCATCTTTGTTAAGGCAGGTTTGGAATTTAAATTATTTTAGTCTGAGAAAAAACGGCTTCGGGGGGGCCTTTTTAAAATTTATAAAATAACAAAGGTCCCTGCAAAAAGTATGGGGAAAAATTTTTTCAGGGGAACCCCCCCAAAAGACAAGGGGGCTTCCCTTTGAATAGAGAAAAAAGGATTCAATCTCCCAAAGGAGAAACGTTCTTACTTAAGAAATGGAATCTTGGAATAGCCGCCCAGGGCGGGCCAAAGAACTGTAAGAAATTTCAAAAAGGCTTGATACCTACCGGAACAAAAAAAAAATTAACGTACGTTAGGTAATATTCTGGATCCTGGCCCGGGGGGGCGGGTTGGGGTCAGATAAGGGGCTAAACTGGGGGCAGTTGGTTTTTTGCCTTGTGTTTTTTCGGGGATTAACCCGTGGAGGGCTGGGGTTTAAATCCTTGTCTCTCTCCCCCACCCACATTTTCCCCCCCTGGTTTAACTCGAGGACTGGTCTTCTTTCACCACTAACTATTAAACCCTATGTAACTAGCCCCCCCTGGAGATGGCTACAGCTCGGGCCCTTTTGTACCCCTCAAATCATATTGTGTGGCCCAAACTCCTTCCCCTGCACCCAAATGATCAGCCGCGGGCATATCAGGGTCTCTAGGGGGGTGGGGATGGAGTTCAGGACTTTTTTGGTTTTTTTGCTGTATTTCTGTTTTTCTAAAATTTTCCCCCATTTGGACTTGGATGGTTTTTTTTTGAACCGTGTTTGATCCATTTTTTTAAAATTAAATGGCGTGGAGGTCGGTGGAGTTTTTTTAAATACAGTTTTTTTTTTTGCTGTGCCTTTTGTTTTTTTTCCATTATTTCCATGTTAGTAATAAAGGTGTTTGACAGACGTCTCTCTATTCAGCGCGGGCTTGGTGTCATTTTTGGGGTGAAAAAAAAAAACACAGGGCTGACCCCAAACCTCACGCTAGAATAGAGGCGTCTGTAAACATTATTACTAACATGGGAAAATGGGGTAAAAAATACCCGAAAACACAAAAAAAACTTTTTAAATAAACACTCCCCGACAACATAAATCTTTAACCAATTTCTTAAAGAAATGGAACAACACTCGTCGACACAGCCCAAAGGGGGAAACTAAAGATACAAAACACTAACTAGCTGTGGCTATGGTATCTACATGATGGGGCAGCAAGGTAAATTGCCCCAGGAGCTAGGTAGTTTCCCCCCCAAATAGCTGCACCCATTTAGTAGGTGCTTGCCCGGAACTTCCGCATGTAGCCAGCATTTGCCCCATTACCAAAGCAGCGTCCCCCATTCCAGGCAGGTCCCCTTATGTACCCGGGTAGTGTCCCCCAAAGTACAAGGTAGTTTTCCCCCAAAGTAGCCATAGTTTTCCCCCAAAGTGCCGGTATTTTTTCCCCAAAGTACCCAATTTTTTTCCCCAAAATAGCCGAACTGCCCCCCCAAGTACCGGTACTGCCCCCCAAGTAGCCAGGAAGCTGTCCCCCAAGTACCCGGGTAGCTGCCCCCCCCCAATAGCCAGGATTTCCCCCCCTTAAACCAGGTATTTTGCCCCCCCCCTTAAAAAACCCAGGATTTCACCCGACTTGTATCCGGGGAAAGTTGTCCTCCCTGTATCAGGGGGGGGCCCCCTTAGAGAAAAAATAATAAAACCCTCACCTTTTTCCCCCTCCCCGACCAGCTGCAGCATCCCCCTTTACGCCGGCTTTCGGGTGAACCCGGGACAACGGCACGCTAGACGTCACAGCAAACCCCGCCGTGTGATACCCCGGACCCACTGTTAGTATTTTGGGCCCCTACCTTGACTTATACGCGAATAGCGGAGAGACGGACAACGCTGACTAGCGGGCTAAGGGCCCCGACGTTCCTAGGCATAATATGCGGGCCGGCCCGTGCTTTTTGGGCCGCGGGCCCCGCTGTATGGACCAGGGGGCCTCCCCCGGGGGATTCACTGATCCCCGGTGGGCCAGTCCGCGCTGTTTTTTTTCTGTAAAAAGCTATGAGTAGCAACAATGTATGATGTTAACACTTTCCCTTTCTTTTAGAGAGTTTTTAGCTTCAATTCCCTGCAGGGGGAAAAAATTTTTTTTGTTTTGTTTTAATCACACCCGATTGGGTTTTTTTTTGATTTTATTTATTTTCACTGTTTGGGCTATTTCTAAGGAGTACAAAGAGGGGAGTAAATGACAGAACCTGGGGTTAAACCTTCGCTCGCAGTGAGGGGGGGTTGATTACAAGCGCACAAAGAGGGGGGGGAAAGACAGAACCTGGGTTAAACACCCCTCAGCATGAGTGTGTGTGATTTCTAAGAGCACAAAGGGGGGGTAAATGACAGAACCTGGGGTTTAACACTCCCAGCAGTGAGTGTGTTGATTACTAAAGGTACAGAGGGGGGGAGAAAAGAAGCAAATGGGGTTTAAACACTCGCTCAGCATGAGTGTGTGTGATCATTAAGGGGTACAGAGGACAAAAAGGGAAAGACACAGCTGGGATTGAACAGCGCCCAGGGGGAGTGTGTGGATTACAAGGGGGGAATAGACTGACAATACTGCCCGAGAGATATACTGAGCATGGGGGCCCGGCTGGGAGCTTCATCATGGCGTATCCCCTGGAGACGAGCTACACTAGGATAAGGAAAACAGCGAAAAAAAATGGGGCAGCTTTTTAATAATGATAATGGTGAAAATGTTTATTAATAATTTGCGGGTTTCCCCTGTCAATTTTTTCTTTTTTGGGAAAAAAAAACCCCTTTAAGGGAAGTAAATTGGACTGAGCTGTAAAACCACATACATCCTGTAGACATGTGTGGCAATGTTTTTTGAAACAGCTGCCAGTTTTTTTTTATCCCAAACCCCTTTTAATGGTTATAACCCCAAAATTTTTTTAGGGGTCCCTTAAATGGGTCTTGAAGATTTTTACATATTTTTTCCCTTTTTTTGAAAAGACCCCTGAAAAAAAAATGCCTGGGGGTTGAAGGAGCCACGTTGCTTAGTAGTCCCATTGGTCTTGTGCTGGGTACCGTGCCCCAGTGAAGGTGAGACCCCCACCCATTACACCATCAGTGCAGATTAGTGGTGACCCCCTTGCCTCTTACCCCCTTGCCTCTTACCCCCTTGCCTCTTACCCCCCCGGCTCTCACTCCTGCTCTTCTTCTGCCTCTGATGATAACAAGTCCTAGTTTCTGCAATGGAAAACAAATGTAGTTTTCTTGGTGAAGATGAATTTTTCATCGCCTCCGTTACATAATCCGGGGCCGGGGATAATGTTACCGGCTCACCTTACAAGACACGGCACTTACACTGCAGCCGCCCTGCATCGCCCAGGGTAAAAGTGAGCGGGCGAGCCGAGCCCCCATCCTGACCTCATTACAGGGGTACGAAAAGCAAACTCCAGCCAAAACCGATACACCATCAATAGCGTTGGATAATGCGTGATGTCGACACCTACACTCCCCGTCGTATCCCCTACATACCCCGTCGTATCCCCTACACCCCCCGTCGTCGCCCCTACTTACCCCGTCGTAGCACCTACATACCCCTTCGTAGCACCTACATACCCCGTCGTATCCCCTACATACCCCGTCGTATCCCCTACATACCCTGTCGTATCCCCTACATACCTTGTCGTATCCCCTACATACACTGTCATATCCCCTACATACCTTGTCGTATCCCCTACATACCTTGTCATATCCCTTACATACCTTGTCATATCCCCTACATACCTTGTCATATCCCCTACATACCTTGTCATATCCCTTACATACCTTGTCATATCCCTTACATACCTTGTCATATCCCCTACATACCTTGTCGTATCCCCTACATACCTTGTCGTATCCCCTACATACCTTGTCGTATCCCCTACATACCCTGTCGTATCCCTTACATACCCTGTCGTATCCCCTACATACCCTGTCGTATCCCCTACATACCCTGTCGTATCCCCTACATACCCTGTCGTATCCCCTACATACCTTGTCGTATCCCCTACATACCTTGTCATATCCCCTACATACCCTGTCGTATCCCCTACATACACTGTCATATCACCTACATATCCCGTCATAACACCTACATATCCCGTCATATCCCCTAGAGACCCTGTCGTATCCCCTACATACCTGGGGGGTATCCCTACATACCTTGTCGTATCCCCTACATACCGTCATATCCCCTACATACCCGGTCATATCCCTTACATACCTTGTCATATCCCCTACATACCTTGTCATATCCCCTACATACCCCGTTGTATCCCCTACATACCCTGTTGTATCCCCTACATACCCTGTTGTATCACCTACATTCCTTGTCATTTCACCTACATTCCTTGTCATTTCACCTACATACCCTGTCATATCACCTACATACCTTCATAGCGCCTACATACCGTCATAGCGCCTACATACCGTCATAGCGCCTACATACCATCATAGCGCCTACATACCATCATAGCGCCTACATACCATCATAGCGAATACATACCATTATAGCGCCTTCATACCCTGTCATAGCACCTACATACCCTGTCATAGCACCTACATACCCTGTCATATCCCCTACATACCCTGTCATAGCACCTACATACCCTGTCGTATCCCCTACATACCTCGTCGTATCCCTTACCTACCCTGTCATATCACCTACAAACCCTGTCATATCCCCTACATACCCGGTCATATCAGGCACATTAGACCATTGCACCACATATTTTTGTGGTAAGATGTTGCTCTCGGGATTCCTTATGACTCATCTCTGTTTCTAACCTGATAGACAGTGTTCATCTGTTGTAAATTATATTTCCAGGCTCAAATGTTAGTGATTTTTACAAATTGTATCTCTGGGCGCTAATGAGTCAGTAAATTACAACTTAGGGGTCGAAGATTGCAAATTAAATAATAAAAATTTTCTCCATTCATCACTATTAGTGATTCTGCACCATTTCTGTTTTAGCTGCTCCCCTAGTGATCCATAGTGTACAGCTAGTCTATTGGGGATACGACGAGAGCTCCTCAGTCCTGGCTGCACATGCTCAGACATCACCACCAGTCTCTTCCCTGCATAGTAATCACACACACTCACTGCAGAGTGAATGTTCAACCCCAGGAGCTGTCACTCTACTCCCGTCCTCTGTACTCCTTAGTAATCACACACACTCACTGCTGAGCAAGTGTTCATCCCCAGGTTCCGTAAATCTACTCCTGTCCTCTGTACTCCTTATTATTCAGAAATAGGTAAGGCACACCAATTGAAATAATATTGTAGTTGGTGCAAGTCAAGGTAGGAACAAGTCCTCCAATATGTAAGACAGTGATTGACTGCACACAAAACTTCTTTATGATGCAAAAATAATTCATTTATTTATATATCCATGCGTTGTGATATTAACAGGCTCCAATAATTCAAGGCAAAGAAAGGTGACTTTTACATAATCGACGTTTCGGTCGGCAAAGACCTTTATCAAACAGTCACTAAGGATGAAACATACAAAAGTTAAATGTAACAATTTATAACACAATGGAGCTACAAGATAAACACATCAAAGAAGTACTATTAACATTATAATTTACAGAGATCTATCCTAAGCAAATATATGGGGACTAAGGTACTACATGTCAAATAATGGTGTGCAAAAAATGTATAATACACCATATTATATAATATTATATATATTATATTTATATATATAAAATATATATCTATATATATATATAAGATCCAGTGACCTAAAACCAAAATGAAAAGCAAATAGAGCAGCAAAGCAAGTAACATAAACAATACTAATATACTGTAGCAACTTATGCATGTATGCATAGTCTGTGTAACATGGGGATATAGATGCCCGCAAGTTATATGGTAAATGATATACAGCTAGAAAACATACCCTATTACGCCCTAAAGCAAAGGTTCTTACCGTTCGTCACAAGGAGAGAAATGTAGCAGGGCCATAGCCCAAAGGGAAATTGGGAGCCAAGTACAGGCAGGTCAGGTAAGGCACTGGTATAAATAAGCCGGCGCCAATGAGCGTAAAACCGGAAGTTGTCATGCGACAACGTCACATCCGGAAAAGAGTATTCATGGGAAATATAGTTTGGACTAGCGTCGCGCATGCGCAGTTGCGCCGCGACGATGTTCGTTAGTCAGGAGATAGACTCACTAGGTGAGACTAGGATCGCGCCTGCGTGGTCGCGCTGCGGTCTTGCAGATAGATAAAATAAAAACAAAGAAAAAGGGGAAAAACAGAGGAAGAAATGATGCGGAGATGTAAAGGCAGAAAATGAATAAACAGATATGGAGAAGAAAAAGGGACAATATGAGAAGTAATGTATATATATATATATATATATATATATATATATATATATAGGGATGCGGAGAAAGAAAATAATAACGGAAAAAAAAAAAAAAGAGTATAATAAGAATCAAGCATAAAGACAGGAAAGACAGAGAGGGAAAGAAAAGAAGAATAAAGGGAATATAGTGGGAGTGTAGGGGAAAAGAGGTCCAAACCGTCTCACCCTGACTGTATAGCTGTTCTACTGTTGCTGTGAAAAGAAGAAGAAAAAAAGAATAGTTAGAACAAGATGCAGGAGACTATTGAACATTACATGAAAGTAAAGTCACATTCCCTATTAAGCCCATTTGGCTGTAATGTATCCAACCTATGTATCCAGAAGGACTCTCTTTGTTTGAGAAGGCGGATGTGATTCCCTCCCCTACGTGGTCTCCTGACCTGTTCCAAATTTGGAACCTTAGTTGTGATACATTATGACCGACTTGTAGGAAATGATATGGTACGGGGAGCCAAGTTTTGGAACATCGTATCGAGGACTTATGGTTGGAGAGTCTGTCCTTCATACGTTGGGTGGTAATCAAACACACTCACGGCTGAGTGAGTGTTCAACCCCAGGTGCTGTCATTCTACTTCTGTCCTCTGCGCTCCTTAGTAATCACACAAACTCACTGCTGAGTGAGTGTTCAAACCCAGGTGTTGTCATTCTACTCCTGTCCTCTGTATTCCTTAGTAATCACACACACTCACTGCTGAGCAAGTGTTCAACCCCAGGTGCTATCATTCTACTCCCGTCCTCTGTGCTCCTTAGTAATCACACACACTCTCTGCTGCGTGAGTGCTAAACCCCAGGTGCTGTCACTCTACTCCTGTCCTCTGTACTCCTTAGTAATAACCCACACTCACTGCTGAACGAGTGTTCATCACCAGGTTCTGTCATTCTACTCCCGCCCTCTGTACTCCTTAGTGATTAGTCAAACAGTGTAGATAAATTATCTTCATGCTGATGTTTTTTTTTGGGGGGGGGTCTATTGACATTTTTTCTTCCCCCCCAAAAAACGGAAACCTCAATCAGGTATGTGTATTGAGGAAAAAAAAATAATCCACTTGTCTGGTTTTTGAAGGAATTTTGAACCTAAAGCCCTTGTGAAAACGAAGTGAAAACCCATTCAGACTTTAGTCTTATAGGTTGTTTTTTAGGTTACTTGACTTTACATAAACAGACCTTAGTTTGACTAAAGCAAGATAAAAGGAACCAGCTTCCATCCACGAAAAAAAAAAATTTTGGAAATTTCAAAAAATTCTTTTGACAATCTTCATAACAAACATATAGTACAAGACACACTGACGTGTTTCAGAGCGGAGTCCTTATTCGTAGCGTATGAACTGGATCATGAGAGCCAGTTTTTAAACTCCTCCCCAGATCACATGAGCTGACCCAATTTTAATCCTGCAGGTGAGCAAACACCTTCCTAAATGAACAATTTAATAACAGTTTAAGAATATAAGTGCAATACAAAAAAAAAAACCTTTGGGTATGTCACTGAGTATTGCGGTGCTCTTATGGCCACAAGACGAGCGTTTTTGAAGCAGCGCTGGCCAGTGAGTACTTTAAAGCACGGGGGGCCACCCCTTCCTTCATTTTCCGGGACATATTGTACGCCCGGGGGGACGGCATAAGGAATTAATTCTAGTCTCTTGGAGCATGAAAATTCCGTAAATTTCGGGGCATTTCGAGCATATTGAAGCACAAATCCGTGCCGAAATGCATCCCGCAAATACGTTGTGTAAACATACCCTAAGGCCGTGTTCCCAAAAGGTTATTCCAAAGGATTTGTGCGCCCGTATTTTAGCTTTCCAAAAACCGCCGTGAAAGGGGCGGGGCGGGGGCGGGGCCGGAGCGCGGGGGGGGCCGCTCCCCCGCCCCATAGACAATGAAATTTTTTACGGCGCGGACGCGCCGTAAAATAAAGTGCATGTCACTTTCTCCCCCCGCGTGCGGATTTGCCGAGCGGGGTAGGAGCGACGGAATCCACTGTTCTCTATGAGAACTGTGGATTACCGTAAGGACTCCGACGGATTGGCGCCGTATTGAAGCGCAAATCCGGCGCGGAATACGGCGCTAATCTGTCGGCAAATAAGCCGTGTGAACGAGGCCTAAGGGCGACATGTATGAATTCGAATGCGTACTTTTTTTTTACTTGGCGCCGACACTCCCGTTCTTAATAGATATAGAAGAGTGTAGAATACGACAGTATGAAGATTTTTGGCGCATTACATAGAGCTTAGTGCGCCAAACTTTGTATGGGCATAGAGTGTAATGCTCCAAACTTGGCGCATTAAGCTCTATGTAATGCGCCAAAATCTGTCAGAATCTCATAATCCGAGCATTGAAACATTAAGAGGGCGACATGTATGAATTCGAACGCGTACTTTTTTTTTACTTGGCGCCGACACCACAGTTCTAGATAGCTATAGAAGAGTGTAGAATACGACTAATGCGCATTACATAGAGCTTAGTGCGCCAAGTTTGGCGCATTACACTCTATGCCCATACAAAGGTTGGCGCACTAAGCTCTATGTAATGCGCATTAGTCGTATTCTACACTCTTCTATATCTATTTAGAACTGGAGTGTCGGCGCCAAGTAAAAAAAAAGTACGCATTCGAATTCATACATGTCGCCCTAAGACTTTTCATATATTGAGGAGTTAATACTGGAATGATATCTCCTGCTTCACATTTCAAGCATTAGTGTGACTAGAACCTCAGTAGTGAGCACACTGTGGGGAAAGTCATGGTGATGTCAAGCCTGCTGGGTCACATGATATGCACTTCAAATAAATCATACACACGCCCCCTTTTGAACACACTGAAAGCTGAAGCAGGCAACCAGACATGAAATGCCTTTGTGGTAAACCCTCTTTAATTAGTATATTGTGTCCTAGTGGTATAGTGGGTTAAAAATCCTACATCTAATTCAACACTCAGCCCTGCCCCTGCTGTCATCTGCGACAATCGGAAATATTTTATGGTCCGATCACGCTCCTGTTTTTTGCTCCCTGCGGCTTCCGCCTCACAGCAGAGGGCCTGGAACTGGAAGTTGAATGAATCCCTTCTTCTGGATGCCCCCTGCACTGCAGACATCAGAAACACCATCTCTTGCTTTCAATCTAACCATGAGGGCGACCCCACTCTGTAGCCAACCCAGTGGGAGGCCCTGAAATGCGTGGTCAGGGGGGTCTTGATTAAGCATGGTGCCAGAAATAAGCGGGACCGGGCGGCTACTATTAACAAAGCGTTGGCAAGGGTTTCTTCCTTAGAATGCACCCATAAGAATGCCCTTTCGCCTACTGTACTCCGGGAGCTACAGGATGCGCGGCAGGAAGTCCGTCGCCTCCTGGAAGGTCCTGGGCCATTCGTCCAAACAGTGCCGTAGCAGATTTTATGAGCATGGAAATAAAAGCGGGGCATGCTGGCAAGGGCGTTCGCTCCCAAATGGCGCAGACCCTATCCCTCCATTAAAACTACCTCAAACTCCGTGGTGAAATTGTACGGATGAAATCGCCCACACTTTCCATTCAATTTATCCAAATTATATAACCCTGCCACCCCCTCCCAGCCTAACCAGCCAGGGGTTTTTCCTCACCCTTTTTTTAATGACTAAAATCCCGACATGGGTTTTGCCGATGCCCTTGACGAACCTTTTACGTTAATGGGCTGCAGTCAGAAATTTTCCAAAGACCTTCCTGGAGGGAAGAGCCCAGGGCCTGATTGGGTACACAGCCCAAATTTCTATAGAACTTTCTCGGATTTACTCTGCCCCTACGCTCCTAGACGTCTTTAATTCAATCCCCAGTAGAAACCCCTTTCCCCTCCCGGCAATTTTTGGCGCACGTAGCTTTCATTTTTAAAAACCTGGGAAGGATCCTCAGTCATGGCGGTAGCATCGCCCCTTTCTCTACTCAAGTAGATCTCAAAATCTATGCGAAGCTAATTGCGAATAGAATTTAACCCCTTCTGGCCTCCTTTGTTCATCCAGATCAGGTGGGTTTTAATACCGGCAGAGAGGCGCGTGATAATACGCTCAAACGCTAGACATTTTTCCCACTATGTGCGTTCTCATAAGATTCCTCTCATGGTCCTGTCTCTTGATGCAGTGAAGGCATTCGACCGATATTTCTTTGGTCTTCTCTGCATCAACTTTGAAATGTATTGGGACTGGGCCCGACTTTCCTGTCCAGGATTGGAGCCTTAAAATTGCGCGCCCTCATACCCGTATCAAGGTCAATGGTGCCTTATCTGTTTCCCCTTTTCCGATTTTGAATGGGACACGGCAGGGCTGCCCTTTATCCCCATTACTCTATGTCTTGATAATGGAGAGTCTGATGGCGGCCATAAGGTCTAATCCTGATATTAAAGGGATTGAGGTGGGGTTACGTGAATATAAATGCTCTGCCTTTGTGGACGATCTTCTAATTTATGTTACGAACCCGCATATTTCTCTCCCGGCCGTTATGGCTGTCATCAGAAGTTTCGGAACGTGGTCTAATTTTAAGATTAATTTTTCAAAATCTGAAGCTCTTAGGGTCGGCATTGCCCCACAAGATCTAGCCACGTTGCGATCCAATTTTTCTTTTGAATGGCCAAAATTGGGCATCTCATTTGGGGTGCGCATCTCTGGGGATTTTTCGAAGCTTTTCCCAACAATTTTCCCCCCTCCTAAGTAGAATACAAAAGACTTAGATAATTGGCAGTTTGAAGGACTTATCGGGGTTTGGAAGAATAAATTTGCTCAAAATGACGATTCTTCCGAAATTTTTGTACCTCTTCCAAACCCTTCCTATTCATATCCCTATCTCATTTTGGAAGAGGTTTCGCCGATATTTCACCTCATTCGTCTGGGTCCACCCAGCGTCGCGTATCCCTATGAAACGCTCATTAAGCCCAAAAAATTTGCAGGAGGAAACAGGATTCCCAGATTGTAGGCTGTATTATTTGGCCTCGGCCCTTTATGCGCGCCTTTTGGCACTGGCTTCAGATAGGGATAACAAATTATGGGTTCAATTTGGCTGAGGATCTTAGCTCCTCGGCGGTGGCGGTTCCCCCCTGTACCTGGACTCCTGCTCCCAAGTGGTGCCTCTCCTCCTTCTGTGTAAGACACACGATGGGGGTCCTGCATTCACTAGGAAACTCCTATAATCTGTAGATCGAGTGGCCCCTGCGTCCCACTACAGATAACCCGGATTTCCCGTCCGGCCCCACTCGCCAATTAATTTCCTGGGTGGCTCAAAGCGGGCTCCGTTACGCCTTTGTCAGGTGTCTTCAGGAGGGAAATTGGGGATCACTGGTATATCCTCGGGGGGATGGTGGTCTGGGTAGAGCTCCTTCCCCAATATTTGCAACTGTCCCCCTTCTTCTCTAGTATCAAGCCTACTCTCAACCTGACCAGGCCTCTTACAGCTTTTGAGGGTGCGGTGGTGTTCTGCGACCAATTCGAGACACTCTCTGTCATTTATGTACAAAGTTGGTGCTTTTCTTGATCGTGAGGCTCTTCCCCCCCTTTTTTCAGCGGTGGGAAGTGAATTGGCCCTCATTTTCTACGCTCAGTGGAGCGCTGTTTCAGCTCACCATCGAGCGATGTTAGCTCAAGCACCAGGAGACCGGTATAAAAATTTTTGTCACGCTGGTTTCAGAGTTCCCGCAGGGCTCATAAAATGTTTCCGGGGGGAACCTCTGCTGTTTGCTGGAGTGTGGAAAGGGAAGGGAAAATGTCCACGTTTGGTGGGGATCCCCAATCATGGCTTTTTTGACTCTGTGCTAGAGGTGATTGGGCGGAACGGCATTCTATTCCCGGGCTCACCAAAGCCTTGTTACCTTTTATGTTCCCATGTCATTAGTAGTTTTAAAAAATCCTTCTGAGCATTAAAAAAGGCTGCCAAAACTATATTTCCGCGGAAATGGAGTCACCTGTCCCCCCAACTTGGAAATTGTTTTCAAGATTATCGGTTCAAGAATGAAGAATTGTAGCCCAAACTCCAAGCAGGGATATAAAATTCACTAGGACCTGGTAGCTGGCCCTTTCAAACAATCCCACTTACTTCAATCACCTGTTAGTCGGGATTGCTGGGCAGTCTAGATGTACCTTCCTACATGGGGTTCCCGTTATCCTGTTTTCCTTTCCCCCTCCCCCCCCCCCCTCCGTTTAAGTTTTTGTGTGTTTGTCCCTTTTCCTATCTGTATGGAGATTGCCTTGTCTGTATGGTTTTGTCCTCTCGTTATGTGGTGTGGGTTTTTTTTTTTTTTCTCTTTCTTCTTTCTTTGGTATATGGTCTTACAGCCCCCTTTTTATTTTTTTATATTTTTTTTTTTCTTTTTATATATAAAATATATTTAAAATATAATTTTTTTTTTTTTTTTTTTTTTTTTTTTGTTATTGCTTCGTTATGATGTGATCTTGACATACTGCTTGCTGTGAGTTTATGTTCATTGACATATTCTGTTCAATAAAATTTCTCGAATTTGAAAAATCCTACATCTAAGATCCGCATGGTCCTGGTGTCTGGTGGGAAACATATATATATATATATAAAATATAAATTGCTAGTAATAAGTAACATCAGTCAAGTTTAGATCAATGGTACAATTATTCCTCATCGTTCCTAGCCCTGGTGGGCTGAGCTATCCCTGAGCTGAGTGACTTCAATGACACGGGGAATATTCTATGACATTCTTGATGACAGTATCAGGGCTTCCATCACTGACCTGAATAGTGTGAATTTTATACCTTAGAAAGAAGGGGGCAGTGTTCTGTTTTTCTCAATGTAATGCACTAAAATTGTAAAAAAAAAGTGCATTTTTCCGCTAGTGATCTCTGCAGCCACCAGCCTCCCCTACAGAACTCACTGCATCCTTTCTTGTTTGCTATTAGCAACTGCAGCATTTCCATTAATTTCCAGCACATTCAATAAACAGACTTCAGCTAGCTCCAGGAACTCGGGACCCCCGGGAAGAACAAATTTCCCCTGGATTGTCAGGGCTGGGGAATTTTTCGCGGTTCAGCTGTTGTTTTGCCCCGGAACTATTAATGACAAAAAAGGGGCCCTTTTTAATATCCTGGAGAAAGGGTGGAAGACAAGAGGCGATGCTACATAATACATGGGCACCTTAAAATATTTACAGAGCTGCGGTATTATGAGCACGTGTGATAGCAAGGCACCTGGCCTGGGATGTATGAGCAACCTGCTCACCCCCTGCTGCATACATACAGAAGTAAAAGAAAGGGGAGGCATGTGCAAGAAAAAAGGGGCTCAGAAAAAAAAAGTTTTGACGGGGCAAGAATGTAAAAATAAACTATTGTCGTTAAAAAATCAGCACCTCAGGAAAAATAAGAGGGGATAGCGCCATGTGTAATCCAAAAACATTCCAAAATTTCACGACTCCACCTCAGCGGGGAATGTAGAAAAAAAATCCAACCGTGGGGAAAATTTTTAAAGAATAAAAATTTTACTATTAAAAAGCACCTATATATTACTATGTACCGAATATACTACTACTATAAGAATAATACTGCCCACTTGTACAAGAATATAAAACTATAAAAAATGCTCCCTATGTAAAAAGAAAATAACTACTATAAAACTGTTCCCATCTACAAGAATTTTAAAATACTATAATACTGCTCCTATTACAAGAATTTTAACTGCTATAATACGGGCCCCAATTTTCAGGTATATAATGGGTTAAAAAACTGGGCCCCCATGTACAGGGAAATAAATACTAAAATACTGTTTCCTATGTACAAGGTTTTTTAAATACTATAATACTGCAGTAATTTTTAGGTTCAAATTTTTGCCCTAAAAGGGCAGGTTTTTTAGGGGGGGTTTTAAATTTTTGTACATAGGGGGAGATTATAGTATTTATTTTTCTTGTACATAGGGGGGGTAAATTTTTGTATTATATTTTTGTACCTTTGGGGGGGTAATTTTTAGTAGTTATATTCTTTTACATAGGGGGAGTATTATAGTAGTTATATTTTTTGTACATTTGGGGGGGTATTATAGTAGTTATATTCTTGTACCCTTGGGGGCCCGTAATTTTAGTAGTTTTATTTTGTACTTAGGGGGGCCGTATTATAGTTGTTTTATTCCCTTTTACATTGGGACAGTTTTTATAGAAAATTATATTCCTGTACATTAGGGGGGGAAAAATTAAGAAATTTTTATTTTTGTTCATAAAATACCGTATTATAGGGAATTTTATTCTTGTACCCTTGGAGCAGTATTTTAGTAGTTATATTTTTGTACATAGGGAGCAGGGATTATAGTTTTTATAAACCCTTTTACATTTGGGAGCGTTTTATAGTAAGGGTTAAAATTTTTTGTACATAAGACCCGAAAAAAAAGGAGTTTATTCTTGGGACCCTAGGAGAAAATTTTTTTATTTGTTAAAAGTTTTTGTACATAGGGAGCAATAAATTTTAGTAGTGTCCCCGGAAAGCCCAAGCGCCACCCGTCCCGGGCGCAGGGGGGCCCGTGCTCCTGTTCAAACTGGCCCCCCCCCGCACGTCCCCCCTCGGGGTCCGCTGTGTCCCTTCCCCTGTCTGTATCCCCTTACCCCCCCGGCCGGGGCCCCTGCTCTGTCCGGGGTTCCCCTCTCCC
>JAODAL010052446.1:0-25971 GCA_025379985.1 Phyllomedusa bahiana
GGCTACTTCGAGGCAGGGGAGGGCAGTTTTAGGGAGGCAGGGGGTAGTTCTAGGAAGGTAGGGCTAGTTTGAGGCATCAGGCCCGTTCTTAGCAGGGGGGGGCCGTTCTTAGGAGGGAGGGCCAGTTATTTGGCGGTAGGATATTTTTGGGGGGCAGGGGAGGGGGGGCAAAATTTTTGAGGCAGGGGGCCTTTCGGGAGGCAGAAGGGGGCTAGTTCTAGGCGGCAGGCCAGTCTAAGGCAGGCCGGGCTAGTTTAAACAGGGAGGGGTAGTCTAGGCCGGGGGTGTTTGAGGCAGTAAGGGTAGATCTGAGGCAGGTAGGGTAGTTCTGGGCAGGTAGGGCTAGTTCTGAGGCAGGGAGGGCATTCTGAGGGAGGGAAAGGGGCCCTTCTGAGGCAGACATGGGTAGTTTGAGGGAGGAGGGCTAGTTCTGACAGGGAGGGCTATTAGGCGGGGAAGGGCCCTTTTTTAAAGGGAGGCAGGCTAGTTCTTAGGAGGAGGGGTAGTTCTTAGGCAGGTAGGGCCAGTTTGAGGAAGGTAGGTTTGTTCTGGGCGAGGGCCAGTTCTGAGGCAGGGGTAGTTCTGAGGGAGAGGGGTATTTTTGAGGCAGGTAGGGCTTTTCTGAGCAGGGGAAGCAGGGGGAGTTCTTAGGCGGGAGGGCTAGTTTTTGAGGCAGGTAGGGCTAGATCTGAGGCAGGCGGGCTAGTTCTAAGGCAGGTAGGGGTTCTGGGAGGAGGGCTTCTTAGACAGGCAGGGCAATTTTGAGAGGTAGGGGGTATTCTGAGGCAGACAGGGCTATCTTAGGCAGGTAGGGCAGTTCTTTGGGAGGCGGGCTAGTTTGAGGCAGGTAGGGTATTTGAGGGGGCGGCCATTCTGGGAGGCGGGGTATTCAGCAGGAGGGGTAGTTCTTAGGCAGGTAGGGCAGTTCTTAGCAGGAGGGGCCCGTTTTAGGGAGAGGCCAGTTTTAGGCAGGAGGCAGTTTGAGGCGGAAGGGGAGTTCGAGGCGGACAGGGCTGATCTGAGGGAGGCAGGGGTATTCTGGCAGGGGGGCCAGTTTTTAGGAGATAGGGCTAGTTCTTAGTCAGGAGGGCCGTTTTAGGCAGGGGAGGGTAGTTCTTAGCAGGGGGGCTAATTCTGAGGAGCACGTAGTTTTGAGGCAGGTAGGGCTAGTTGTTAGGCAGGGGGGGCTAGTTTGAGGGGAAAAGGGCTATCTTAGGGAGGTAGGGCCGTTCTTTGGCAGGCAGGGACTTCTGAGGAGGCAGGGGTAGTTCTTAGGCAGGCAGGGCTAGTTCTGAGGAAGGTTGGCTGTTCTGAGGCAGTCAGGGCCCTTCTTAGCAGCGGGCCAGTTCTTAGGGGAGGGCCAGTTCTAGGCGCAGGGCCCTTTTTTAAAGGGAGGCAGGGCAGTTATTAGGCAGGGAGGACTAGTTCGGGCAGGCAAGGGGGGGAAATTCTGAGGCAGGCAGGGCCATTCTGGGGAGGAAGGGGTTTTGAGGGGGGCAGGGGTAGATATGAGGCGGGGAGGGCTAGTTCTGAGGGAGGGAGGGCCTTTTTTAGGCAGATTGGGGTAGTTCTTAGGGAGGGAGGGCCATTCTTAGCAGGGAGGGCTTTCTTAGGAGGGAGGGTAATTTTGAGGGAGGCAGGGCTAGTTTTAGGCGGGAGGGCTATGTTAGGCAGGGAGGGGAGTTTTTAGGCAGCAGGGCTATCTTAGGCAGGTAGGGGCCCGTTTTAGCAGGGGGCTAGTTCTAGGGAGGCAGGGCAGTTCTGAGGGAAGGGGGGGCTAGTTCTGAGGCAGGGAGGGCCCCTTTTTGGGAGGCAGGGCCATTTTAGCAGGTAGGGCCTTTTTAGGAGGAGGGGGAGTTTTTTAAAGGGGGTGGGCATTTTGGGCAGGCAGGCTATTCAAAGGGAGGGGGGCCATTCTGAGGCAGGGAAGGCTAGTTCTGAGGCGGGAGGGCTAATCTAAGGCAGGGAGGGCTAGTTCTGAGCAAAGGGAGGGCCCTTTTTTTAGGGGAGATGGGCAGTTCTTAGGGAGGGAGGGCTGTTTTTAGGCGGGAGGGCTAGTTCTTAGGCAGGCAGGGCCAGTTCTTAGCAGGCAGGGGGTATTTTAGGAGGTAGGGCTAGTTCTTTTAGGAGGCAGGGGTATTCTGAGGCAGGCAGGGCCCGTTCTTGGAGGGAGGGGGGAGTTTGAGGGAGGGAGGGTAGTTGTTAGGGAGGTAGGGGGGTTCTAGGGAGCCCGGGGCCCGTTTTTAGTTTAAAAAAAAAAAAAATAAGAAAACTTCCGTTTCCCCCCCTCTTCTCCTGCTCCGGACGGCCGCTCTCACCGAGTGGGGCCCTGCAGCAGGCGCCGATGACGTAAAAATTGGCACCCGCTGCGCGGCCTCCCGGGGGCTGAACGGCCCTGACAAAGATCCCCGTGTTTTGCCTCGGCGCTGCTTTCACCCCGCGGCCCGGTGGGGGCCGTGATGGGGTGCATCCGGGGCTGTGACCTGGCCCTGGAACCTGGGCATTTTTCTATACCTCCCCCGATATATGGGGGGATTAATTTTTACCTCCATATAGGGGGTTTATTCTATACCTTTCCTTGTATTTGGAACAATTATCTATTTCCTCTTGATATATACGGCATTACTATCTCCCTGATTAGGGGGTATTTCATACCCCCCCTGATATTTGGTAGTAAAATTTTCGATACCCCTCTAAATGGCCGTTTTCTATTCTTTCCCGATATAGGGGGTAAAAAACTATCCTCCCTGATATTTTGGGATATTATCATTTTTTTTTAAAAAACCCCCTTTTCATATTAACTATACCTCCCGATATAAGGGGTATTATCTTATCTCCTTGTATTTGGTGGGATTTCTTTCCTCCCCGTATATGGGTTACTTTCCCCCCTGATATTTGGCAGTATTATCTATACCTCTCTGATTATGGGGGTATTATCTATTCTCCCGATATTTTGGGGATTTCTTTCCTCCCTTTTATATTTGTTTGGTATTATCTTTACCTCCCTGATATATGGGTATTATTAACCTCCCTTATTTTCAGTATTATCTATACCTCCTGATATATGGTGGTATTATCTATTTTTCCCTGATATTGGCGGGATTATCTATTCCTCCCTGATATTGGGGGGTATTTTCTTCCCCCTTTATAAATGGCGGTAATATTTTTTTACCCCCCTGAAAATTTGGGGATTATCTAACCTCCCTGATTTGGGGTATTACTTACCTCGTGGTATTTGGATATTTTTTCTTCTTCCCCGATATATGGGGTATTATCTTACCTTTGGAATAAAATGTTATTATCTATACCTCCCCGATATATGAATAATTGTCTATTTCTCCCCGTATTTGGCGATTTTCTATACCCCTGAAATGGTGGATTATCTATACCTCCCTTATAAATTTGCAGTATTTCTATACCTCCAAAAAGATAAAATGGCGTATTAAACTTTCCTTCTATATATGTGGTATTATCTAACCCCCCTGATTTTGGGTTTTTTATTTTTAACTCCTGATTATGGCGATATCTATCTCCCCAATTGGCGGGATATCATTTTTTCTGATATTGGGATATTATCCTACCTCCCAAAATATGGCGGCATTATCTTACCTCCCCGATATAGGCGGTATTTTCTATACTTCATGATATATGGCGGTATTTTCTATTTTTCCGATTATGCAGTATTATCCATCCTCCCCGAATATGGCTGTATTATCTATAACTCCCTGACATAGATGGCATTATCTAACCTCCCTGTATATGGGGTTATTTTTATACTCCCTGACATTGGGGGGTATTATCATTCCCCCCTGATATATGGTGTATTATCTATACCTCCCCCGAAAATTTGGGGGCATTATCTTACTTTCCTGAATATGGGGGTATTTTCTATACCCCCCTGAATATATACGGTATTATCAACCTCCCGAATTGGCAGATTATCATCCTCCCGATATATACGGTATTATCTATACTGCCCCGATAAGGAGTATTTTCTATACCCCCCCTGATATATGACGGGATTACTATACCTCCCCCGATATATAGGGTATTATCTTACCTCCCCGTAAAATTGGGGAAAACTTATACCTCCCTGATAAAATGGGTCATTTTCATACCTCCCTGATATATGGCGGTATAATCTATACCACCCTGATATATGGGGGTATTATCTATTCCTCCATGATATATGGTGGTATTATCTATACCTCTCTGATATATGCCGGTATTATCTATACCTCCCTAATATATGTCGGTATTATCTATAACTCCCTGATATATGCCGGTATTATCTATACCTCCCTGATATATGGCGGTATTATCTATACCTCCCTGATATATGGCGTCATTATCTATACCTCCCTGATATATGGTGGTATTATCTATTCCTCTCTGGTATATGGGGGTATTATCTATTCCTCCATGATATATGGCGGTATTAATTATACCTTACTTATGCTGCTGTTTGTTTATTGTCATTAGGTGGTCTGCTATGGGGCCCTATGAATTCTAGTTACGACCCTGGGACATTGGAGTAGAAATTATGGGTCCAGTCTAAATGATGGGGTCTTGGGTGAGTCCTAAATGATAGTGTCCAGGGTGTAAATTATGGGGTCTGGAGTCCAAATGGAATCTGCATTATAGGGTTTGTCTACACTTGAATTATAAGGTCTGGGCTACAAATTTTGAGGTCTCTCCTGATAGGAAGGGTCTAAACCCTAAATTATTGGGTCTCTTCTGGGGTTTTAACTATGCCATAAAGCCCTAAATTATGGAGTCATGTTATGTCTAGGACAATTTTGAGGTCTGGTTTAAGGGGTTATCCAGGCTTTAGAAGCAGTGGCCCTGAGATCACTGGGGCCCTCTCTTATACTCTCCTCACTGTAGGGACAGGCTGAGGGGCCCCCAGCCACCATATTATATCCCTCCACCTCGCCCAGACTCCACCCAGTACCCCACAGTGACTACCTTCCCACCTCTATACTGAGCACCAGCTCCTCCTCCCGACACCTTCGTTACCATGGAAACAACCGCGTCCTCGCCCACTGCCCGCTGTAATTGGCTGCAGGCGTTACCAACCGTCAGTGCCGGGTGCGGGGCGTGTCCTAGCGCTCCTCTCCACCAATCATTCTTCTGGAGGCGTTCCCTGCGGGAAGATTTGGAAATCCCGATAAAGGGGCGTGGCTGAGGCAGGTAGGTGCGGCCCCGGCGAGGTGTGACGTCATCAGTGCTCGGACTAGTAAGAGCTTGTGACCTCCATTTTGTGTGATGACGTCACTGATTTCTTAAAGGGGGTTTCTTCTGTAATTTGATTTTTTTTTTTTGTCAGAAAACTACACAGTTATCATTTCCTGCTTAGAAACCTCAAAGGGAATCTGTTACCAGACATTCCCTTTAATTCTACAAAATGCTCTAACCCCTAGGTATTATGCTAATAAGGCTGCCTTGGCCAATCAGAACTAGAGATAGGGCTTAAGGTTCCTGTTTCTAATTTTAAAAGCTTCCTCATTAGCATATATTTGTGACCCCCCTAATCAGAGAATCACATACTCTGTGTGTTTAGATTGCATCACTCTTGTGATTTTGGTGCAGCTACCACATTACTTATCCACCATATCCCAAAGTGATGATATAGTGACAAAACCGCCACTGTGATACTACCCCTAGGCTTAGTGTTACATAGAGGGCCTCAGCGTTGCCCATAGCAACCAATCATATCACTCCTTTCATTTTGTAACCTGCCCTGGAATGATGAAAGCTGCAATCTGATTGGTTGCTAGGGGCAACGATGGCATCTAGGTCCACAACGGATGTTAGAAATGGCAGCCAGGGAATGTTGTCACTTGTAGTCCGCCAGAAAGTGTCAGTAACACAGCCAACCAGAAGCACATAAACACCCTCAAAATTTTGAGGAAGGTTCTGATTGGCTGAGGCGATAAGAGCTATCGGGATGGGGCGATTTGCAGCGGTTGCGATAGTGACCACACATACGGCCGCCATTATCGCGCCACCCAGCTTTTCCAGGTTCCTGAATGATGAAGACCTAAATTCGCGAGAGGGAGCAGAGGAACATGTCCGCCATCTCTACCACTGCAAAACTGTTGAAAACACATGTATCCTATAGACCCCAATGCGTTTTCGGATTGGACGAGGATCATCTTTCTTGCAGTTGCTTCTTTTCAGACAGGTGTGAACACAGGCAGATGGAAGCTTCAGGGATGTGGCTGTAGTAGCTGCCGCCTGTCACCCAGCTTTCCCGGGAGCAGATATGAGGTTCTCTGCACAGTCCTCTGCCCCGGGGTGCGCGGGGAGGGACGGAGGGGGTGGGGGACAGGGCTTTTGTTGTTTGTTGTCTCTTTGTCTCTCATGTGGTGAAGCCTTGGCCGTTACCTGGGGGATGGAGAATAACAAGATGTGATCTCAGCCCTGCCCGCATAATGAGGCAGCTCTGGCTCTCACTGTGCACCTATAATATCCGCACAGGAACCTGACAAACACAGCGTGAGCGGCCCTGACTCCTACTGAGTCACCTGCGGAAAAGGTAGGAAGAGATCACAGGAGAAGAGGGGTCGGGGAGAAGAGATCACAGGAGAAGAGGGGTCGGGGAGAAGAGATCAAAGAAGAGATCACAGGAGAAGAGGGATCAGGGAGAAGAGATCACAGGAGAAGAGGGGTCGGTTAGAAGAGATCACAGGAGCAGAGGGGTCAGAGGAGAAGAGATCACAGGAGCTGAGGGGTCAGTGGAGAAGAGATCACAGGAGCTGAGGGGTCAGAGGAGAAGAGATCACAGGAGCTGAGGGGTCAGAGGAGAAGATTATAGGAGCAGAGGTGTCAGAGCAGAAGAGATCACCGGAGCAGAGGGGTCAGAGGAGAAGAGGAGTCAGAGGAGAAGAGATCACAGGAGAAGAGCGGTCAGAGGAGAAGAGATCACAGGAGAAGAGGGGTCAGAGGAGAAGAGATCATAGGACCAGATGGGTCAGAGGAGAAGAGATCACAGGAGCTGAGGGGTCAGAGGAGAAGAGATCACAGGAGCTGAGGGGTCAGAGGAGAAGAGATCACAGGAGCTGAGGGGTCAGAGGAGAAGAGATCACAGGAGCTGAGGGGTCAGAGGAGAAGAGATCACAGGAGAAGAGGGGTCAGAAAAGAAGAGATCACAGGAGAAGAAGGGTCAGAGGAGAAGATATAAGAGCTGAGTGGTCAGAGAAGAAGAGATCACAGGAGCTGAGTCAGATGGAGAAATTAATAGGAGCTGAGGGGTCAGAGGAGAAGAGATCACAGGAGCTGAGGCGTCAGAGGAGAAGAGATCATAGGAGCTGAGGGGTCAGAGAAGAAGAGGTCACAGGAGCTGAGGGGTCAGCGGAGAAGAGATCACAGGAGAAGAGGAGTCAGAGGAGAAGAGAGCACAGGAGGAGGGGTCAGAGGAGAAGAGATCACAGGAGAAGAGGGGTCAGAGGAGAAGAGATCACAGAAGAAGAGATCACAGGAGAAGAGATCACAGGAGAAGAGGGATCAGGGAGAAGAAATCACAGGAGAAGAGGGGTCGGTTAGAAGAGATCACAGGAGAAGAGGGGTCAGAGGAGAAGAGATCACAGGAGCTGAGGGGTCAGAGGAGAAGAGATCACAGGAGAAGAGGGGTCAGAGGAGAAGAGTTCACAGGAGAAGAGGGGTCAGAGGAGAAGAGATAAAAGTAGCTGAGTGGTCAGTGGAGAAGAGTTCATAGGACCTGTTGGGTCAGAGGAGAAGAGAGCACAGGAGGAGGGGGTCAGTGGAGAAGAGATCACAGGAGCTGAGGGGTCAGAGGAGAAGAGATCACAGAGGTAGAGGGTCAAGGGAAGATTATAGGAGTGCAGAGGGTGTCAGAGGAGAAGAGATCACAGATCAGAGGGTCAGAGGAGCGAAATTATAGTAGGAGCGTGTCAGAGAGAAGAGATCAAGGAGCAGAGGGGTCAGAGGAGAAGATTATAGGAGGCAGAGGTGTCAGAGGAGAAGAGATCACAGGAGCAGAGGGGTGCAATGTTTGACCCTCACGTGCTGATTCTCTTGCTGATAAATGTGAATACTGGCCTACTATATACTTGGCTTGTACAGTGTTTACACCAAAAAACTTGCCACTTTTACCAGTATATACTTTGGGCGGCATTATGCCTTTTTGGCGCCCAAGACGCCATTCTTTTGAGTGCACATAGCATTGTAAATGCGCCTGAATCCATAAACCTGTTCTCTGCGCGGGCGCTCTGCAAATATACGTGGAACAGGGCTGCGCCAGTTTCGGGCTGAAAAAGACGTTTGAGGCGTCTTTATCAGACCCAAAAACTGTGCGCAGCCCCGTTCATCCCGTAGTCACCCGTTTGTGCCATAAATTTCCCCACCATTTGCAGAGGTGTCAGAGGAGAAGAGATCACAGGAGAAGAGGAGTCAGAGGAGAAGAGATTACAGGAGAAGAGGGGTCAGAAGAGAAGAGATTACAGGAGAAGAGGGGTCAGAGGAGAAGAGATCATAGGACCAGATGGGTCAGAGGAGAAGAGATCATAGGACCAGATGGGTCAGAGGAGAAGAGATTACAGGAGCTGAGGGGTCAGAGGAGAAGAGATCACAGGAGCTGAGGGGTCAGAGGAGAAGAGATCACAGGAGGAGGGGTCAGAGGAGAAGAGATCACAGGAGCTGAGGGGTCAGAGGAGAAGAGATCACAGGAGAAGAGGAGTCAGAGGAGAAGATAGCACAGGAGGAGGGGTCAGAGGAGAAGAGATCACACGAGCTGAGGGGTCAGAGGAGAAGAGATCACAGGAGCTGAGGGGTCAGAGGAGAAGAGATCACAGGAGAAGAGGAGTCAGAGGAGAAGATAGCACAGGAGGAGGGGTCAGAGGAGAAGAGATCACAGTAGCTGAGGGGTCAGAGGAGAAGAGAGCACAGGAGAAGAGGAGTCAGAGGAGAAGAGATCACAGGAGCTGAGGGGTCAGAGGAGAAGAGATCACAGAAGCTGAGGGGTCAGAGGAGAAGAGATCACAGGAGGAGGGGTCAGAGGAGAAGAGAGCACAGGAGAAGAGGAGTCAGAGGAGAAATGTGGAAATTTTTTACAGGAGCTGAGGAGTAAGAGGAGAAGAGATCACAGAGCTGAGGGGTCGAGGAGATAGAGATCACAGGGACGAGGCGTCAGGAGGAGAAGAGATCACAGGAGCAGAGGGGTCAGAGGAGAAGATTATAGGAGCAGAGGTGTCAGAGGAGAAGAGATCACAGGAGCTGAGGGGTCAGAGGAGAAGATTATAGGAGCAGAGGTGTCAGAGGAAAAGAGATCACAGGAGCAGAGGGGTCAGAGATGAAGAGTTCACAGGAGAAGAGGGGTCAGAGATGAAGAGTTCACAGGAGAAGAGGGGTCAGAGGAGAAGAGATCACAGGAGCCGAGGCGTCAGAGGAGAAGAGATCACAGGAGCTGAGGGGTCAGCGGAGAAGAGATCACAGGAGAAGAGGAGTCAGAGGAGAAGAGATCACAGGAGCTGAGGGGTCAGTGGAGAAGAGATCACAGGAGCAGAGGGGTCAGAGGAGAAGAAATCACAGGAGCAGAGGGGTCAGAGATGAAGAGTTCACAGGAGAAGAGCGGTCAGGGGAGAAGAGCTCACAGGAGCAGAGAGATGAAGAAATCACAGAAGCTAAGGGTTCAAGGGAGAAGATTACAGGAGCAGAGAAACGAAGAGGTCACAGGAGCAGAGAGATCAGCTCATCTTTTCTGTCTGAAGGATACCCTTATAAGCCTTCCAGTACCCAGGGTTTGGTGATGTTCCTTTCCCTTTTCCAAGTTGCGAGAGGCTCACATATCCGAGTTGTATTTGGCCATTTTTTTCTTTCTTGCCTTACGCACTTTAGCACAATGATAGTAAAAGGTTCTTTGATGATTGACTGCCAGGAAGAACTGACAGAGGGACAGCGGAGGAGTGTTCAGCAGTGATTAGATACAGACTTGCTGGCTCTGTGTGTGACCAGGTGACCAGTAACCCCGCCGGTTTCCATTCTACAGGGTGGCCTCGGCAGGTGGGATGTCTCGTCGACGCCTGGAAGAAGCCCTCCGTACATCCAAGGCGCTGGAGAGCTCTGGGGAGAGCGTGGATGAAGGATCGGATGAGGAGGAGTGCGGGAGATACGGCGAGCTGTTTGTCAGACACCGCATTCCCCTGACCAAGGATTTGCACAGTATCTACAGCCTCCGATTCTCCCCCAATGGAAAGCAGCTGGCGGTCGGTTTTGGGAATGGCGCCATCCAGGTAATTGGGAAGCAGATGTATGATGAAACAAGTGTGGGAAGTCTGAGAGGAAACCAGTGCGAAGGTCATCAGGTCACAGCAGCGGAGAGATATAGTAATATCAGCACATTTTAGGACCCCATTTCTCACTCAGTCCACAGTATGACCCGGTCTCTCCTCCAGTGCACCGTATGACCTAGTCTATCCTCCAGTGCACCGTATGACCTAGTCTATCCTCCAGTGCACCGTATGACCTAGTCTATCCTCCAGTGCACCGTATGACCTTGTCTATCCTCCAGTGCACCGTATGACCTAGTCTATCCTCCAGTGCACCGTATGACCCGGTCTCTCCTCCAGTGCACCGTATGACCCGGACTCTCCACCAGTGCACCGTATGACCTAGTCTATCCTCCAGTGCACCGTATGACCAACTATCTCCTCCAGTGCACCATATGTCCCGGTCTCTCCTCCAGTGCACCATATGACCCGGTCTCTCCTCCAGTGCACCGTATGACCCGGTCTCCCCTCCAGTGCACCATATAACCCAATCTCTCCCCCAGTGCACCATATAACCCAATCTCTCCCCCAGTGCACTATATAACCCAATCTCCCCCCCAGTGCACCATATAACCCAATCTCTCCCCCAGTGCACCGTATGACCTAATCTATCCTCCAGTGCACCGTATGACCCGGTCTCTCCTCCAGTGCACCATATAACCCAATCTCCCCCCCAGTGCACCATATAACCCAATCTCTCCGCCAGTGAAACCGTAGTGCCTAGTCCATCCTCCAGTGCACCCTATGACCCGGTCTCCCTCCAGTGCACTATAAACCCAAATCTCCCCCCCAGTGCCCCATATAACCCAATCTCTCCCCAGGTTCCCCCCCAGTGCACCGTATGACCTAATCTATCCTCCAGTGCCCGTATTAAACCGTTCTCCCCAGTGCACCTAAACCCAACCCCCCCCCAGTGCCCCATATAACCCAACTCCCGCAGTGCCCGTATGACCTAGTCTATCCTCCATCACCGTATACCCGTCACTCCTCCATGCACCATAAAACCCAATCTCCCCCCCAGTGACCATAGACCCGGTCTCTCCTCCATGACCTATGACCCAGTGCAATGTTTGACCCTCACGTGCTGATTCTCTTGCTGATAAATGTGAATACTGGTCTACTATATACTTGGCTTGTACAGTGTTTACACCAAAAAACTTGCCACTTTTACCAGTATATACTTTGGGTGGCATGCATGCTTTTTGGCGCCCAGACGCCATTCTTTTGTGCACATTAGCAGTGTAGAATGTGCCTGAATCCATGAACCTGTTCTACTGCGGGCGCTCTGCAAATATAGTGAACGGGGCTGCGCCAGTTTTCGGGCTTAAACGACGTTTGGCGTATTTTCAGTCCAAAAACTGGCGAAGCCCCCGTTCATACGTGTCGCCCTTTGTGCATAAAGTCCCCACCATTTGCAGGTTATCTGCTTGCTGTCAGTGAGTGTAAATACTCTTTATTCAAATTGTAAGGTAGAAAACCCACACTGACCTCGCTGGGTCAATCAGGTCCTGGGTTTGTTAGTGTATCAGAGAGACAATCCTCAACTGAACACAGCAGCTACAGAAATCTCCTCTCGTGCTGATGAGCTGTCTCCTGCACTGATACACTGAAACGAGCCTACTCTAGCATGCAGAAGATATGTCAGCCCAGTGGCAGTTTCTGTGTCACATTTTAGCAGTTAAGTAAAATTGCCCTAACATTTGATTTCTTTCAGTTTGTGAATGTGGAAAGTGGCGACCTCGGCGGGACCCTGTTCTCCGGACATCGCACGAGACAGGCGATCACCTCTCTCAGCTACCACCCCATAAACGCCAACATCCTGGTGGCCGCCGGGGCCGATGGCCTCATCTCCTTTTATGACATCAAATCTGAGCTCAACGTTCTGTCATTGACAGGTGACGGCCTCCTCCTCTACTGTAATATTAGGGGGGTTAATATTAGGGTTAATGACCGGGGGGCTGAGGAACAGGGTTGAGGGAGCATCCGGCCGTCTGTGCCCCGTTACTCCAAACCTGTTTATAATGACCACTGCCTGTCTGAACAATACGGGTATGTTCACACGGCGTATTTCAGTGCGTAGTGTGCGCACCGCAATACTCCGGGTGTTTTAGAAGTAGTGCGTACTTCTAAAGCGCAATGGGGGGCGGTCCCATAGACTTTTACTATCCTCAGCGCGTAGACGCCGGAAAGAAGTGACGTGCCAGTTCTCTCTCCCAGCGTACAATAAGCGGGTATTGTAGACAGCGGTAATTTATAGCTCTCTATGAGAGCTATGAATTTCCATAGTTACCATAATTGCTTGGCGCATTACGAAATGCACCCCGCAATTACGCCGTGTGAACATAACCTAAAGGTTTTTTTGTTGTTTATTAAACTTTCTGATATTTTGTACTTTATTAGAGCAAGAAAATGAAATTCACGCCTTGGATTTCAGCATGGACGGTCGGGTGTACGCCACGGCCGGGAAGGACAGACACATCCGCCTCTATGATAGTCAGACCAATGAGGTAACGGGCCCGTCAAATGAGTTTTGACACTCGGCTTTTCCAGACGACGGACAAAGCTGCCCCACGTTGTTCCTGAACCCTAATGCACAAAGTGAAATGGGTCCCCCCAGTTACCATGTAACATCGAGAACACTGGTTTATTCTTATGTGATTTTGGACCCCTTCTGGCTGCAGGGGCGGGGGGGACGCCCCTTTGCACGTCGTAGTATCCCCGCTGCATATTCTTACACTTTACGTTTGGGTTTCAATTCGCGGGGATCTATCCAGAACATTTATTGCAGGTTCCACCGGGAATGGTGCACCACGACGGGAACCCAACTGACCCCATTGTAGTAAATAAGGCTTCGTCAGGCAACATTCATGTCCATTTGTAAACCTCTAATGCAAGTGTGAATCTAGTCCTAGATGTATTAATGTGTTGATTTCTGTTTGGGCCCCGGCTGTGTTTCCCTGGGTAATCTGTCTTTTCTGTACCAGATCCTGAACGTCTTGATGGCACCAGACTTCCTGATCGATGATGAGATGACACTGACCAGCGGTCACACACGCAGGATTTTCGCTCTCAAGTTTCACCCCTCTGAACACCACATCTTTGTGACGGGTGGTTGGGATGACTCCATAAAGGTCTCTGTCCTGATCTATCAATTATTTTTAAAAAATACATGGCGGGGTTGATCCCCCAGTGGGTACATACAGGTAATATGCCCCATGGGTAATAGCCCCCATGGTATATAGGCAGGTTTATCCCCCCCAGTAGGTATAAGCGGGGTTTATAGGCCCCCTGTAGGAATTGCAGGTTTAGCCCCCCCAGGGTTAAAGGGGGATTTTATTCCCCCAGGGTATATAGGTCCCAATAGGTATATGGGCGGGTTTTTGGTCCCCCAGAGTATATAGGGTTATACCCCCCAGAGGTATATAGGTCCCCCAAGGTATATGGGCGGGTTATGTCCCCACATATATAGGCGGGTTAAAGTCCCCCAGAGGTAATAGGCGGGTTATGGGGCCCCAGTAGGTATATAGGCGGGGTTATAGGTCCCCCAGTGGGATATAGGCAGGTTATTGCCCCCCAGCAGGTATAAGGTCCCCCGTAGGATATAGGCGGGGAAATATGTCCCCCAGCAGGTATATAGGGGTTATATCCCCAGTAGTAATGGGCAGGTAAAAAGTCCCCCGGGGAATATAGGCCCCCCAGTAGGTATTAGGAAAGTTATACCCCCGGGGTATATAGGCGGGTTATGGGCCCCCCGGGAAATAGGGGTTTTTGGGTTCCCCCAGGTATAAAGGAGGTTTAGCCCCAGAGGAATAGGCCCCCAGTGGGGGTTATAAAAGGGGGGATTTTTTTTGGGGCCTTGGGTATTAAACCCTTTTTTTTTTTTTTTTTTTTTTTTTATACATAAAGGCCCGTGGTTTACTAATCCCCAGGGGTAGGGTTGGGGAAATGATTTGTCCCCATTTAGGTAAGGGGAAAAGGGGGTTTTGCCCCCTTTACGGTTATGCCCCCCCAAGCGGTTACTGGAATGTACAACCTGATGTCGGCAAAACCAAGACTGGGTTGTTGGCAGGAATAGTGATGGAAAAAATGCAAATTCATGTAATTAAAGAGACCACAACCCCTGCAGAGCCCTCATGAAGATTCCAGTGTGGGAAGTTCTGAGCAGCACCTCCTGTTCTGTTTGTTACAATGTTTCAGTGCAGGGTAAATGTATCAGCCTGTTTAGCTCACATAGGATTGGCCAGACTAGATATAACTGTATCCACAGCTGAGAGCAAGACTAACTATGCACAGTGCATCAGTCCAGGCCGTTTAGCTGCTCACAAGACAAAATTTTCCACAAGGGGATACAATGTATTGACTTCCCCACTGAAGGAAAAAACAGGACTTGTATGTACAATGTATCAGTCCTGGGTCCAGGTCTGAGCTCACAAGCATTGTCTACACTGGGTACAGAGAGCAGGGCTTGTATGTACATTTTATCAGTCGGGGTCCGGGGCCCAGACCAAAAGAGCATTGTCCTCCCTGGAACAGGAGCAGGGCTTGCTATGTACAAAATACAGTCTGGGGTCCAGGCTGCGAGCTCACAAGCTTTGTCCCACACGGATAAAAGAGACCCGGACTTGCTTTAAATTTACATTGTATCATTCTGAAAATCCAAGCGTTTTTGCTCACGAGCATTTTCCCGGACTGGATAAAACTCAAAGCTAAGTTTTTCCCACCACAAAAGCCCCCCCTTTAAATGCGGGGCGAAAATTTCCCCCGCAATTTCGCCGTGTGGGCGGGGGCGGGAGGGGGGGGCCGGCGCTGCGCCGGCCCATAGACTTGCCATTACCAGCGGCGCGTATACACCGCAGTAATTCACATGTCAATTATCTCCCCCCCTCGGCGTATTCGCCGAGCAGGGAGAGGAGACATAATCCATAGTTCTCTATGAGAACTGTGGATTATCGTAATGACTGGGACGTATTCAACCCGTAAATTTGCGCACTCCAGCGCGTAATTACGGACCACAATATGGCCCATTTTAAGCCGTGTGAACATGGCCTAACAGGTCCTCAGCGGTGAGAAGTTGACTTTCTATCTCTCAGTTGGAAATAATTTCGACATCATTTCCAATTATTTCTCCCATAGATCATAGGATTGTGTCATATTTCATTACTGGAGTTCGAGGTTTACTCTGATTTGTTTCTGATCCAAGGTCTGGGACAAGCGAATGGCGAAGGAAGCGCGGCGGCTGATCAACGGTCCCCACATTTGTGGCCCAGGGATCGACATTCGGGTGAGTGCTGCTCCTGGGATGGCGACATGAATACATTTGTCTGGAAGTAGAGTAGGATAATGCAAGGGGTGCAACATTACAGCTTCTACTCTAGTTACTTCCAGAGCTGCATTCACAATGCTGCTTGTTTCTTTGTGTCTTGAACAGACAGTCACTATGCCTCTTGCATCTGTATCGCTGCAGTATGTGAGAAGCTTACTGTTCAGGACTCTGGGAAAGCTGGGTGATGACCTTTGTAGTAGCCCCAATAGTGGTTGCTCAGATTTCCCATAAATGTGGATCCAGATGAAATAATTCTTCCACTAATTTCTCATTTTGTTCCAGAACAATGAAATCCTGAGCGGCTCCTGGGTGGCGAGGAACGCTCTGCAGCTCTGGGACTTGCGGTCGTCGGCCCTGATACAAGACGTCCCGTTTCCTGCCCCTGTCCTGCAGGGGGAGTTCCTGTACGCGGCCCGTTTCTGCACTGACCATGTGGTCCTGGCTGGAGGCAGCGGAACGTGCAGCGCCCTCGCCATCAACCTCAAGACACAAGAGGTTAGAAGCGTTCAGAATATCGGTATTTCCCAATAGTGTAAATAAGGGGTACTGTTAAGGTGAACCTGTCAGGTGGCTTATGATGCCCCATCTGAGAGCAGGATATAATAGAGAAGAGAGAAGCTGAGCTCTGCAGTATATGGGTTTATATGATTTAGAGCAGGATTTCTGAGTATAAAGCAGAGTAAATCCTGGTAGCCCTTCTAAAAGAGAAAGTGAAAGTCTGCTGAACCTGCCCATAAACAAACATGGACAGTTTGCTCTATACTGATTCCGGGAAAGATGCCAATTACTGTCTGTGGGAGGGGTAAGCAGCACTTTCACTGTCCCTTTGAGGGTTCTATCAGGATTGACTCAGCTTTTTACTCTATCTTTGAATTACAGAGCTCAACTTTTTTTTTCCTCTAGAACGTCCTGCTCTCAGAGCAAAAAAATCCCCGGACAGGCTCCCTTTAAGCCATCAATATGAGATTGGTTGTCACTTTTATCATCCAGCTGACTGAAAAGGTTGGGCCACATCTTTGTCATTTGTTACGGGTCATAGAGCCATACATTTAATAGCAGCTGTCCCTGCTACTGCAGATCTCAGTCCTGTTTAAGTGAAAGGAACTAAGCTGCAGTACCAGAAACAGCCTCAATCAAATGCGGGGCGCTATTAGGGCCAGGATGGCAGGTAGGAAGAGGTTGATGCCCACCTATCAGTAAGGGGGGGGCAAAGATGTATGGAGCAAGCTCAGGACCTGAGCCCATTCCATACACGGCAGATGATGTCTGTTAGGTACAACCAACACTTGCCTATAGCTGCTGGGGCTAGAGAAAAGATTGACTCTGGCCATTTAACTAACTAGATGCTACTGCAGCGTCTTTGTGGTTATACAGAAGGGGCGAAACCTCCCAGTCGTCTCCCAGTCAACCCTGTTGGAGGCCCCCAGGTTTCCTTCTCACTTCCCAATTACAGCCTGCCAGAGGCAAGGTGTAATAGGAGAGAATAATTCCTAATAAAACATAACTTTTGATTTTTTTAAAACATTTTTTATTAGGAATTATTCTTTTTGGTATAGTAGTGTTAATTTAGAATCCCTGTGTATCTTGGGAAGGCTTGGATTGGCGTAGGAGAGCTGTAATAGCAACTGTTCTGTAATACATTAGTATGGCAGAATAGTGTATAAGTTTCTTAACCCCTAAACCTGAACACCTGAAAAGTACTTAATGTCCAGAACATTTTTTTATAGTTTTTGACTCCTTGCGTTTCAGTAGTCATACTTTTTTTATTTTTTCAATGACACAGTTGTGTGGGGCCTTGTTTTATTCGGGAAAAGTTGCACTTTTTGGAGGAATAGTTTAATTCCACTTATAAATTATTGCAGGTTTTTTTTTTCAATATTTTTTTATTTTACACCATTCACTTTATACTTAATAACTTGTTAGATTAATTCTACAGGTTATTTAGGTCGTGAGGATACCTAATATGTGTATTTTCTTTTTTTGTGTATATGTAGGCACTATTAGTTTTTATTAAATATTTATATTTTTATGTTATTATTTTATTTATTTATTTTACACTTTTTTATGTTTTTTACTTTTTTTTCTTAAAACCCATGAAGCGATAACTGTATTACATTTTTTTTCCCCACACTTAGTAATGTATTAGCACAGTCTGCCCTGATCGCTGGCTTCCTACAGAGACAGATCTGAGGCTACTCTAGGTCCCCAGGGCTGACTGTGCAGCCGTTCCCTGGGCTCTGTCGGATCACTGGGAGTCCCGATCACCCGACAGAGCAGGGGAAAGTCTTTGATTACGCTTCGGCCACAAGCAAAGGGTTAAGCGATGTCTGCAGCGATGAACAAAAGACGTTGCTGCAGACGGACGACCTGCGCCGCCTGACGGCAAAAGTCGGCGGGCGGGCGTTAAGGGGTTAAAAGTTGAAATAATAATAGTTTAAAACACTCCCTCTTTCCCCATTTTACAAATTGAACATAATTGGTATTGTCGCATCTGTGTCAGTCCAGTTTATTAATATAGACCTTTTATATACCGCCCTGTGAACGCCATAGAGAAAATAACCCGGACCAAAACTGCACTCTTTTTTTTTCTTGGTCGATTTGCCTTCCCAAAATTTGAATAAAAAGTGACCCAAAGGTCCCAGGTATCCAATGAAAACCAAACTTGAGTTTGCAGCAAAGAAGCCCCCATACAGCTCCACAGGTTGAAAAATCAAAGAGAGGGTAAATAGCAACATAGCAACATCGCAATCGTACTGATCATTTCCCATCTCAGGGCCAAGGATTTCATTGGGGGCGGAGAAGGGGGCCGCCATTTGTCCTATTTTCCTTGGATGCCAAAATGCCTTGTCCTGGCCCTGGGCACTATGCTTGGTGCACAGTGACCATGATACAATCTCCTCAGTCAATTTATCCAGCTGAACTAGAAGGGATGTGTAAGAAGACTGCCGATAGGTCACCGGGTCAGCCTGACGGCAGCTCTGGCTGTGACTAGAGCATAAACACCATGTAACTCAATATCGGCACAAGATGAACTGTTCTGTAGCTCCATTGTGTTTTCTCATGAGCACGATTAATCTGGGATCAGCGTGAGGCTTTATACGTTTTGTATTTTTCCACCTTCCCCTCCTCCGCAGATGAAGGGACCTGCACAGAGCAGCGTCTTGAGGGTGGCACGCCGCACGGGTATGGAGACGCGCGGTCTCGGGGTTGTTTGTCGTTACAGAACAGTTTGCACATTCCTGGATAATCTTACATATCACGTATCACACATCATGAATGTTGTCCTTAAAGGGGTTGTCCAGTTTAGAAAAAAAACATTCTCGTATACTCTGTTAGTGGTGGGGAGAGGGTCCTATGTTCAGGATCAGGTTACAAAGAGTGTCTTGCCCTCTGGAGGACCCATCCCGTCCTGCATCACATAGACAACTCAGTGATGTCAGTGGACACTGTGTGATACTCAGCTTCACCTGTGGTGGCGCTGCAGGAAAATTTAATATTCAGGTTATGTTCTTACGATGGATTACAACACTGATTCTGCCCTGTGTCAGAGTTGTATCCTCGGCAGAAATTCTGCGCTTCTTAGCCTGGAATTCCAATGAGGAAACAATGCTGACTGTCCGAGGGAGATATTCTCCTATACATAGTATTGTCGCTGCGTAAAAGGCCTCAATTTATTGACATATCAATTCTGTGTAGATGCTTAGAGTACATGCAGAAAATACTTGAGTAAATTACATTGTCGCCGGTACATTGATTTTACATTGTAATCAGTGGGAAGCGTTCTAAGGCAAATTAGGGCGGATTAGGCTCGTAATTCGCCCCCAAAAAAGTGTAAAAAATGTCATGTGAACACACCCTTTGGATATACTATGAATACAGGGCTAAGTATAGGAGGCAGAAAATCTGACATTCAGCGTTGTTTCCTCAACAGAATTTTTCAACTAGGATACAATGCAAACTTAGCACTGAAAAGAGGCTTGAACTAGCCCATAGGAAAACAAGGGACCCTCTCCTCCTCCCGTGGGCCCCTGAGCATGGCAGACCTGGTCTTTGTTTTAAACTGCATATACATCCTTGGGAGAGACAGAAAGGCAGAGAAAAAGGCCATGTTCACACGGCTTAAAATGGGACGTATTTCAGTCTGTAATTACGCGCCGTAGTGCGCGAATTACGGCTGGAATACGTCCCAGTAATTAAGGTAATCAACAGTTCTCATAGAGAACTATGGATTACGTCTCCTCTCCCTGCTCGGCGAATACGCCGCGGGGGGAGATAAGTGACATGTGAATTACTAGCGGCGTATACACGCCGCTGGTAATGAAAGTCTATGGGCTGGCGAAGTGCCGGCCCCCCGCTCCCACTCCCGCCCCGCCCCCGTCCACACGGCGTAAATGCGGGGCGTAAGTACGCCCTGCAAATAAGCCATGTGAACATTACCAAAGAGGCAAAAAGCAAGAGGCAGAGAATAGGAGACATGTGCAGTGGCTATTGGATGGGGCCCCAGAATGAACTCCACTGGTGTATCCCAAGAATCAACTCCACTGGTGGGCCCCAAGAATCAACTCCACTGGTGGCCCCAAGAATCAACTTCACTGGTGGCCCCAAGAATCAACTCCACTGGTGGGCCCCAAGAATCAACTCCACTGGTGGGCCCCAAGAATCAACTCCACTGGTGGGCCCCAAGAATCAACTCCACTGGTGGGCTCCAAGAATCAACTCCACTAGTGGGCTCCAAGAATCAACTCCACTGGTGGGCCCCAAGAATCATCTACACTGGTGGGCCCCCAAGAATCAACTCCACTGGTGGCGCCAAGAATCATCTCCGCTGGTGGGGTCCAAGAATCAACTCCACTGGTGGGCCTCAAGAATAATCTCCACTGGTGGTCTCAAGAATCAGCTCAACTGGTGGCCCCAAGAATCAACTTTACTGGTGGCCTCATGAATCAACTCCACTGGGGGGCCTCAAGAATCACCACCACTGGTGGGCCCCAAGAATCACCTCCACTGGTGGGCCCCAAGAATCACCTCCACTGGAGGGCCCCAAGAATCAACTCCACTGGTGGGGCCCAACACTCAGCTCCACTTGTGGGCCCAAGAATCATCTCCACTGGTGTCCCCAAGAATCATCTCCACTGGTGGCACCCAAGAATCATCTCTGCTGGTGGGGTCCAAGTGACAACTCCACTGGTTGCCACAAAAATCAACTCCACTGGTGGGCCACGAATCAACTCCACTGGTTGGCCCCAAGAACCAGCTCCACTGGTGGCCCCAAGAATCACTCCACTGTTGAACCCCAAGAATCAACTCCACTGGTGAACCGCAAGAATCAACTCCACTGGTGGGCCCCAAGAACCAGCTCCACTGGTGGGTCCCAAGAATCAACTCCACTGGTGAACCCCAAGAATCAACTCCACTGTTAGGCCCCAAGAATCAACTCCAGTTGTGGAACCCATGAATTAAGTCTATTGGTTTGCTCCAGGAATCTACTTCACTGAGGGGACCCAAGAATCAACTTTACTGGTGGCCCCGAGAATAAAATTCCACTGGTGGGAACTAGGCACCCCAGTCCGACACTGGCTGAAAATGTCAGCGCCGAATCAGCATTGTAATCCAACGTGTGAACATGCCCTTACTGCCAGGTTTTGAACACTTTGTGTTCAACTTATTTTTTAAGGGATCCTTCTAACAAGTAGAGAGTGTACAAAGTAGACAACACCTTTATCGGGGAACATCACCCGACATTCACGTGGCCTTATTTTTTAAAACTCTTTAAGAGTAAACGTTGTCCATAGCAGCCAATTAGAGCTCAGCTTTTATTTTTTCAGATCAGTATGAGAAATCAAAGCTGAGTTTTGATTGGTTGCTATGGGCTATGATTGGTTGCTATGAGCTCTGATTGGTTGCTATGGGCTGTGACTGGTTGCTATGGGTTCTGATTGGTGGCTATGAGCTCTGATCGATTGCTATGGGCTCTGATTGGTTGCTATGAGCTCTGATTGGTCACTATGAGATTTGATTGGTTCCTATGGGCTCTGATTGGTCGCTATGAGCTCTGATTGGTCGCTATGAGCTCTGATTGGTCGCTATTGGCTCTGATTGGTTGCTATGGGCTGATTGGTTGCTATGAGCACTAATTGGTCGCTATGAGCTCTGATTGGTTGCTATTGGCTGATTGGTCGCTATGAGCTCTGATTGGTCGCTATGGGCTCTGATTGGCCGCTATGACCTCTATTTGGTTGCTATGAGCTCTGATTGGTCGCTATGGGCTCTGATTGGCGGCTATGAGCTCTATTTGGTTGCTATGAGCTCTGATTGGTCGCTATGGGCTCTGATTGGCCGCTATGACCTCTATTTGGTTGCTATGAGCTCTGATTGGTCGCTATGGGCTCTGATTGGCCGCTATGACCTCTATTTGGTTGCTATGAGCTCTGATTGGTCGCTATGGGCTCTGATTGGCGGCTATGAGCTCTATTTGGTTGCTATGAGCTCTGTTTGGTTGCTATGAGCTCTGATTAGTTGCTATGGGCAACAAGGCCAGTTTTCATAAATGAGGAGAAATCAAAGCTGAGTTCTGATTGATTGCTGTAGGCACTGATTGGTTGCTATGGGCTCTGATTGGTCGCTATGGGCTCTGATTGGCCGCTATGAGCTCTATTTGGTTGCTATGAGCTCTTATTGGTCGCTATGGGCTCTGATTGGCCACTATGACCTCTATTTGGTTGCTATGAGCTCTGATTGGTCGCTATGGGCTCTGATGGGCGGCTATGAGCTCTATTTGGTTGCTATGAGCTCTGATTGGTTGCTATGAGCTCTGATTAGTTGCTATGGGCAACAAGGCCAGTTTTCATAAATGAGGAGAAATCAAAGCTGAGTTCTGATTGGTCGCTATGGGCTCTGATGGGCGGCTATGAGCTCTATTTGGTTGCTATGAGCTCTGATTGGTTGCTATGAGCTCTGATTAGTTGCTATGGGCAACAAGGCCAGTTTTCATAAATGAGGAGAAATCAAAGCTGAGTTCTGATTGGTTGCTATGGGCTCTGATATGGTTGATATGGGCTCTGATTGGTTGCTGTGGGCTCTGATCGATTGCTATGAGCTCTGATTGATTGCTATCAGCACTGATTGGTTGCTATGGGCTCTGATTGGTTGCCATGAGCTCTGATTGGTCGCTATAAGCTTTGATTGGCTGCTATGGGCTCTGATTGGTTGTTATGGGCTGATGGGTCGCTATGAGCTCTGGTTGGTTGCTATGGGCTCTGATTGGTCTCTATGAGCTCTATTTGGTTGCTATGAGCTCTGATTGGTTGCTATGGGCTCTGGTCGCTATGAGCTCTGATTGGTTGCTATGGGCTCTGATTGGTTGCTATGGGCTCTGATTGGTTGTTATGGGCTTTGATTGGTTGCTATGTGCTCTGGTCGCTATGAGCTCTGGTTGGTTGCTATGGGCTCTGATTGGTTGCTATGGGCTCTGGTCGCTATGAGCTCTGATTTCTTGCTATGGGCAACAAGGCCAGTTTTCATAAATGAGGCCCGGTGTGTCTGTGGTGTTAGGGTATGTTTATGTGGCATATCGTACCTGTGTGCACCCCAATATGCAACAGCCCTGCCTCCTATTAGTTTTGTTCCCCCCCATGTGTAATTACCCAACGTCCCTTTTTTTAAGGCGCGTACACCTAGGCAGGTGTAACGTAGTCTTCAATGTGTGCTATGATTTTACCATATTTGTGGGGTGCTCCGTTACACTCTGTAGTGCACCCCGCACATACATCACGTGAACATACCGGCAGGGGCAGGCCCTTGGTCATGGAAGGGTTAACGTCCGCTCCCCCAGTCATTACAGTCTATCTTTTCTGTTCTCTTGCAGGTCCTCGGAGAGGTGTCGCTTCACAGCAAGGCCGTGCAGAGCGTAGACGCTGCCCCCGGGGGTCACGTGGTCGCAGCGGGCGGCGTCGGGGGCAACCTGCACATCGCAGAGCTGTGTTGATGTCCGGTCGGTGTCCGTTCACACATAGTCCTCGTCCTACAGTTTCTATCCAGATATAATCTACGTGTAATATATGTAACTCCTCCGCTCCTCCTACATCCTGTCCTCTACTCTAGTCACATCCAAAGCTGCATCATAAAACTGCTGGCTGCCATTTAGCGCATTGGCTTTCACTCTGCTGCCTTGCATTGCAGAAGATGTAGGGGCAGATGTATCCATAGTGTCTGACTATAAGACAGTCTGAAGTCAGACCACACAGCCTTACACTGCGCCACATTTATCATAGTGTTCATGAATCTCTAGTCTGACCTTAGGCCATCTTTAAGCTGGCTTGCTTTATGCCAATAACTGCGCTTATTTTTTAGGCGCATTTTTTGCCCATGGATTCACATGTCAAGCCACACCCATTTCATTTGAAGCCACGCCCATTTTTTTCCCACTAAGCTCACCCCCCCTTTTGCCAACCAATGCACAGAAGTATCTAGAAACTGTCCAAAGTGCATCAAAAATTTGGTGTAAAGCAGGTACAAGATTATTTTGGGTGCAAATTGTGCCAGAATTCTGCTGCATCTGCCTTGATAACTGTGTCCCGTGTTGTCTCCAACGCACCGTGCCCTGATGCAAACACCATGGGGCACATTTATCAAGAATTCTGCCACAATTTGCACCAGAAATGACGTCATACCTGCTTTACACCACATCTATTGCGTGTTTGAGACACTTTTGGGCCTTGTCTGTCAAAGGGGTGTGTTTTAAGTTGGAAAGGGGTGTGGCTTAATGGGTGCCACAGTGCACCAAAATTTGGGCGCAGTTAGTGGCATAAAGTAAGCGAATTTAAAAATGACATAAGGATGGACTAGGCAGTTTTAACCTGCGGCAGATTTATGAAGACTATGATAAATATGGCGCGTGGTAAAACGCGTGGTCTAACTTTACACAGTCTAAGAGTTGGACACTATTGATACATCTACCCCCATATCTTTCAGTTTGCAGCTCAGCAGATAATGTTATATACAGACAAGCTATCAGCAAAGGTCACAGCTAGGAGGCAGGCAGCAGGGTTGAGAACGCAGCTTTGGATGTGACTGGAGCATAATACAATGCAGGTAAAGCCAAAGTTACTGAATATTATATGTAGATTATATCTGATGTAAGGTGACCCTGTACCAGCACTGGACGAGTGATGGGTCAGACGTTTCCCCCCCACCCGCGCCCGGTTGTATATTGATAAATACATATATTTTGCCCCCTCTCATGGACCGGTGTGGTGTCATTCTGCAGCTTCTGGGCTGGTTTGGTGAATGGTAGGATATGGGAGACAACTCTGTGAGCGCTGCTCCGGAGGGATGGGGGATTACTGTGACCCTTCCTTGTGCTGAATATGACCAGGGGAGGATGAAGAAGGGTCTGCAGAGAAGAATATACACAGCAGAATCTGTTATAGATAAATATGGCGCCATATTCTCTATCAAGAACCAACCAAGAACTGCTATATTTATCTACATTAAACCACTTTTTTTGGGGGGGTGGGGTGGGAGGGTTTAGCAATATATGGTGACATTATATATTGTGGGATTAAGTTGTGCCCAATAATGGCGCCTATATCGTGAAGCTCTCGTGTCATGTGACCCAGCATCCCTGCACCCTTCTTACACCCAGATATAATCGACAAGGGTACAGGTGCATTGTGGGTGAATGATAAATGCCACCATTAGTGTCAGGGCCCCATACGGTCAAAGCAACTGGGCTCCTCCACCTACAGGTATCTTTCGCTGTATTTTTTTTTTTTTTACAAATTTGATTGAGCCCCTGACAGGAGTACTGCCTGGTTAAATCTCAATATTGAGAGGAATAGCAGACGGTGCAGAAGGTGAGTCACACACAGCACCTCCTTATGGAGAGCACCGGTACTGCACCTATAATTTTAGCTACATTAATCCTCCCACAACCCAATGTACATGGTGTGGAATGGTGTTGCATGGAGCCCAATAGTAAAGTTGATTCTTGGGCCCCACCCATGGATGTGATCTAATATACAGTCTCTGCTGTATAATAGATAACAATTTCATCATTGGATACAATGCAATCCTGAAAATGTGTCTCTAAAGAGTTGGCCTGCATGTGTTTGGGCGAGATTCTGCAGCAGCTGAGTTGTATGAGGATGTTCTGCAGCAGCTGAGGTGTATAATGAGGTTCTGCAGCAGCTAAGGTGTATTAGGAGACAGGCTCTGCAGCAGCTGAGGTGTATGAGGAGGTTCTGCAGCAGCTGAGGTGTGTGAGGAGGTTCTGCAGCAGCTGAGGTGTATGAGGATGTTCTGCAGCAGCTGAGGTGTATGAGGAGGTCTGCAGCGGCTGAGGGAAAAAGGGGTTCAGAG
>JAODAL010052447.1:0-25970 GCA_025379985.1 Phyllomedusa bahiana
CTGAAGTGATCTTTGGATAATCGAAACATGTCGGGAGAGGGTCACAGGGTTAGTGGCCCCGTGTTTATGGGTTTTAGGTTGGGGAAAGCACCTTTATCAGGCGATTGTCCTGTTTTTTTTTGGCTTGGCGAGGGATGTGTGCAATCAAAGGGGCCTAGGGTAGTATTGTGGACCACCTCCCCTTACCTTTGTGTTTCGTTTTGGTATCTTAAATTTTTGCGCTAAGGGGAAGTTGAAAGTTTTAAGAGTCCCAGTTTTTTTAAAATGTTATTATTAAAAGTTAATTTTATACCCCATTTTTTCCTCTTAAAAAGTGTTTGTGTAGTTCCCCTCACCGGGGCTTGGGAAATAAGGCTCCACTTACATAGGTTTGGGTGCCCATTTCCTCCTACATGATCTCTCATAAAGTCCATCAAAGGGGAAAAACATTATGGGTGGCCACTCTCCTGTATCCCATTAAAAAGCAAAACTCAGCATTTCCTTCCACCAAAACTAAGGTAAATGCGGAAAATTGGAAAAGTGCTGATTGCAACTGGAGCATCTGTTCATTGCTTCACTTTTCTTAAAAATGGAAAACGTAGCAACGTAAACAGCAGTAGAGTGCCAAGTAGCCGTGCGAGCAGCAGCGCAGGATTGTGGCAGAAGCCTAAGGGTGCCCGGGTTTAAAAGATTTTGGTGCACGACTACTACGTCTCAACACCGTTGTTTTTGGATTTTCCCCGCCCCCCAATGACTTCTGGGTATCCAAAAATGGAGGGGCCCGAGCTCGTCACCCCATTGAGTTTGCCTGCCCAAGCAGCGTCTTTTGAGCGGACCTTCACACAGTGGAGGAGTCATTAAGACAACGCATCCTTTCCACAAAAAAAATTGGGATCGTTTTGACTTTTCAAATGTTCAGGCTGGGTTTCTCTGAAGTTTGGCCCCAATTGCCAGTCCTGATTAGTTGCCGGGCTACTTAATTCCTCTTCAAAAGTAATGGTCCTCTTGAAAAATTTTTTTTAAAAAAAAATTTCATACTGCAAATTTTTTTTCTCAGTCCAATAGAAATTTTTTTTGTAAAAACCAATTTCTTGACAAAACCGTATTCCATTTACTCACTTTTCTTGAAATTTTTGCATGTCAGGGCTTTTGGGGGCAGTTGCTGTGAGATACAGCTATAATCTGGTTTTTTTTGGAACAGAAATGTGGGTTCTAAATGGATTTCCCCTCACAAATTTTTAACAGTGGCTGAGAAGTAATTTTTATAATTTTTGGGTCAGCTTTTTGAAAACCCAAAAACTACAGGTCCTATTTTAAAAATATGGTTTCTACCAGACTTTGTTCTTCACAATTTGTAAGAGGGCTAAAAGGGTCATGTTTTTAATTTTTTGGGGGGCAGTTGCTTTGAAATGCACAATATTTCAGTTCATATTATAAAAAAAAAGGGGGTTTTCCCAAACAGACATTTTTTCTTAAAAATTGAAAAGTGTGGCTCAAGGGTAAATGGTGCTGTCAAAACAGGAATAGGTAAACTGTAATTGACACATTTGCAAATGACTTTTTTGCAAGATCTTAAACATAGTTTAAAATCCTGAGTGAGACAATAAGATGGGCGAATTAAATTCTAACGAAGGGGAATTTCGTTAGTTTTTCAGGAAAAACTTGGGTTGGAACGAAGTAAAAGTTTGGGGACTTCGGGGAAGAAGCGTGCTTTTCTTATAAAAATGGCTGCGGCACAGGGGTTAATGGGCAAAGCCCTCTGAGAGGAAGAAGGGCATAGCCTGCATAACATGTGCAGGATGAAGCCAATCAAGACCGGCGGTTCTGTGACATCACCGCACTATAAAGTCCGGGCCGACGTGGGGCTCACACTCCTCTCACTGTACGATCAGGGAAGGTGCGCGCGGGTGATTGTGGGTAGCTCCTTTCTGAGAACTGATTTTTAAAACAGCGATTTTTGGGGGGTTTTCTCAGCTTGTCTCAAATGCTTCTTTAACGTTCTATTCTATTTTTTGGGGTATTGGGGTCTGAAGCCCAGTGTGCGTCCATGCACTGCTAAATTTTAATGCTATTGCTCCAAAACACATTGAAAAATCCAAAAGGGGGCTAAGCCTGTTCCTGTTGATTTATTTAAAAAAACAGCTTTTTTACAATACAAATACCACTCATTTTTGGCTGTTCAATTCTTTGCTAATTTATATCCAGGGGTTAATTAAACGTTGTTTTGCTGCTGGGTGGGCTAAAAAAACCCTCTTTTTTCAACGCCAAAATATATAAATTTTTCCTGTAGCCTAAATTCCCCAAACAAAGGTTAATTACAACGGATCTTTGTTGTGTGGTAAAAAACGCAATTGTAAAACCCCCTACAAAACTACAAATTTTGTGGGCCCAAACTTTGGCGCAATTTACATCAGGGGTTAAATTTGCGTTGTTTTGCCGTGGTGCCCCAAAAGAAACCCTCTTTTTCCCGCCAAAAATACATTTTTCCCGTAGATAATTTACAAGCGAAGGTTTAAATTTCAATTTTTTTCTCTTTGTTTGTACGGAAAAAACCGCCATTGTAACACCTACAAAGCTAGTGTTTGTGGTTGCTCAATTTTTTTGGCGCAATTTTCATCCAGGGTTAATTAAACGTTTTTTTGCTGCTGTGGTGTCTCAAAAGAAACCGTCTTTTCACCGCCAAAAAAAACATTTTTCCTGAGTAATTCACAAGCGAAAGGTTAATTACAATTTTTTTTTCCTGTTGCTAGCGTTTTAAAAACACATATTGTAAACACGCTACAAAACTAGTAGTTTGTGGTTGCTCAATTGTTTGGCGCAATTTTACATCCAGGGTTAATTAAGCTTTGTTTTGCTGCTGTGGTGCCTTCAAAGAAACCGTCTTTTTAAACCTCCAAAAATACATATTTCCTGTAGCATAATTCACAAGCGAAGGTTAATTTTACTAGTGTTGAGCGATTACGTTGGCTATCGACATCGGGCGATAGTCGATAGTCGCCACTATCGAAAAGGGTTTTTTTCGATAGTCGATAGTCGATCATCTCCGATGACCATTAAAGTCTATGGGAGACCAACAACACATTCTTTCTTACACCCAAACGGGGCTGGAGAAGCTGGAATTAACAGCAACAACAGTCAAATGGATCCCCGCTACATTCTTAGGCACAACACTTAGGCTATAAAAGGCCACAGAAAAAAAGTCACACACCATTCACTATCCCCTGTCTTGTACCACAGCAGGGACCCTTAAACCTGCACACCCAAAAATTAAAAAGTGCCCAGAAGCAGTATTATTTGAAACCATAAATTTTACTTGAACTGGACATTGAATATCCCTGTTTCTGGAATGCAGCATGACCCTAAAAACCTATATGACCCACATATTAAAAAGTCCCGGAAAGAAAGTAGTCTTTGAACCACCATCTTAGTTGAACTGGACATTGACAAACCCTGTCCTGGACCGCAGCATGACCCTTAAACCTGTCTGACCCACAGATTAAAAAGTGCCGGAAAAAGAGTCTTTCAACCACCAATTTAGTTGAACTGGACATTGACTAGAACGGGTCCGGGACCGCAGTATGACCATTAAACCTTCTGACCCCCAGATTAAAAGTGCCGGGAAAAAGGGAGTCTTTCAACCACCATTTTAGTTAACTGGACATTGACAAACCCTGTCCTGGACCGCAGCATGACCCTTTAAAAACCTGTCTGACCCAAAAATTAAAAAGTGCCGGAAAAAGGAGTCTTTCATCCCACTTTTTAGTTGAACTGGACATTGTCTATATCTGTCCTGGACCGCAGTATGACCTTAAAACTTGTCTGACCCCCAGATTAAAAAGTGCCGGAAAAAGGAGTTTTTTCAACCACCATTTTAGTTGAACTGGACATGGACAAACCCTGTCCTGGCCGCAGCATGACCCTTAAACCTGCCCTGACTCACAGATTAAAAAGTGCCGGAAAAAGGAGGTCTTTCAACCACCATTTTAGTTTAACTGGACATTGACTATACCTGTCCTGTGCCACAGCATGACCCAGGCCGGAGCTACAGTGGGTGGGTTGAGAGCCCAGGCTGGGTCCGTCATCTATTAAGACGCGGTTAAAATGCCCTAAATGACGCAGCAATGAAAATTTGTCGTGTTTGAAGCAGAGTGCGGAAGCGGAAGTGTGAGAACTCCAGCCTTCCTCAGTACACAGTCAAGACCTGGGTAGCGCTGCCCCTCCGTATGAGTGCGGCCCAAATTTGAGCTTCACTTGAAAATACGGGTGGTTAACGCTCCTGTTACCCCCAGGCCCTTTTTCTTGCATTCTTTTTCTATTTTACTCAACTGCTGTGGAAATGGTCCTCTATACCTTGTTCCTTTCCCGTGCTCCATACTCCATGTCCTCTGAATAACCTACATCTGGTAAAGTTTTCCTGAACCTCCCTTGTACATTTCAAGGAATTTTTTAACAGCTATTTTGTACATGCAATTTTTTTAGTAGTTTAAATTCTTGAAAACACTTTTTTTTAAATAGGATGGAAATTTCCCACCATGTATTTTTTTTCACTTTTTTTCAATTATATTAAATGGGTTGTCTCAATACGGGGATTGATAGCTATGTTAAAGATTTGCAAAAAACAAGTCATTTTGCAATATGTGTCCTTTAACAGTGTCCTACATATTACTGTTTATGACATAAACATAAACCTTTAGCAAATCTTGACAATTGTGAAGAACAAATGTCTGTTATAAACAACTTTTTTTAGAATAGTACATGTAGTATAGCTGCATGTCACAGCAAATGCCTCCAAAAAATTCAAAGCATGACCCTTGAGCCACTTTGGACAATTGTGAAGAACAAATGTCTGTTAAACAACATTTTTTTAGAATGGGACCTGCAGTATTGCGGCATTCAAAGCAGCATGACCCAAAAAATTATAAAAATGACTTCTCAGCCACTGTTAAAAATTGTGAGGGAGAAATCCCACTTAGAAGCCACATTTCTTTTCCCAAAGGACCATGATTATAGCTTTATCTCACAGCAACATGACCCCAAAAAATTATAAATATGACTTCTCAGCCACTGTTAAAAATTGGTGGGGGAGAAATGCCACTGAAAAGCCACATTTCTGTTCCAAAGGAAACCAAAATTTTATTGCTGTATCTCACACAACCATGACCCCAAAAAATTATAAATATGACTTCCAGCCACTTTTTAAAAATTGTGAGGGAGAAATGCCACTTAAAAGCCACATTTGTTCCAAAGGACCATAATTATTGCTGTATCTCACAGAAACATGACTCCAAAAATTATAAATAAGACTTCTCAGCCACTGTTAAAATTGTGAGGCAACATGCCCCCAAAACCATTGACAATGCAAAAATTTCTAAAGATGAATTTGAGTAAATGGAATAATGGTTTTGTCATGAAACCTTGGTGTCTTTTACAGTCTCCTCACAGCAAAACCAGCAAAATGAACTGTTTGGGAACTGAGAAAAAAAATTTTGCAGTAAGAAATGATCATTTTAAAAATAAGTTTTTCAAGAGGACCATTTCTGTTTTGGAGAGGAATGTAAAAGTAGACCAGCAACTAATCGGTGACCTCGGAAATTTGGGGGCCACAACATCATCAGAGATCCATGCCGATTTCATTTTGATGAAAGTCAAACGATCCACATTATCTGTGGAAACCCGGGAATGCGTTTGTCTGTAATGACTCCTACGGCTGTGCTGAAGGTCCGCTCAGATATGACGCTGTGCTCTGGGCAGGACAACACCTCTATGGCTTGGCGAGCCAACTCGGGCCATTCGTCAATTTTGGATACCCAGAAGTCTATTGGGTCCGGAACACATACAAAAACATCGGTGTGAGACGCAGATAGTCGTGCACCATGATCTTAAGCTGGTCTCTGGGTGGTTGTATGTGTGCCCTGCTTTGCATGCTTGGTGATCTGGTAAATAAAGATTCCCCAAGGTCACCCATTAGGCTTCTGCCACCTTCCCTGCTGCTGCTGCTGCCGCTACGGCTACTTTGGCACTCTACTGCTGTCAGTCGCTGGCGGTTCCACCGTGACATTGAAGAACGTGAAGCAACGCAACAGATTCTCCATTGATCAATCAGTAAGGTCTCTATTTCCTGCAAATTTTTCTCTCTATTTGGGGTGGGTAGAAGGAAAGTGCTGAGTTTTGTTTTGTACCGGGGGTCCAGGAGGGTGGCCACCCAATAACTGTTGTTCATTTTTATGGCCTTAATGCGAGGGTCATGTTGGAGGAAATGGAGCATCCCAAACACTCATGTGAGAGGGTGGAGCCTTGATTTCCCAAGCCTCTGGGTCGAGGGGCAATAGCAAACTGAATCTTGCTCATCTTCCTCCTCCACCTCAAATTCGCGCCAACCTCTTTCCAAGGCAGGGACGTCGGTAACATCGGTGTCTAGGAATAACTCCTCCTCCTCCTCCTCCTCCGCTGCCCCCAAACACAGCTTCAACACAGCCCTGACTTGCCTGAGATGATGCACCCTGAGAGGGTGATGCGGGCCAAACCCTTTCAAATACTCGGACCCGAACCACTGCCTAATGAAGACCCAGAAATTGTGAAAAATGTCGGGCCTTGTGGATTTGACGGAGAGAAAAGGCTCCGTGTCCCCCCATTTGTGTCCGTCTCCTCCTCCGTCGCTGGAGGGACCTGTTGTTTCAGAGTGTCCAACGATCGTTCCGAACTAAGATCACCACAATGCTCATGCTGACAAGGGCATTGTCCGCACTGACCATTTTGGTGGCTTCTTCAAACTGGCAAGGATGGTGCAGAGCTCTTTCACCTGCCTCCACTCTCGGTAGCTCAACACCCCGAGGTCCGCACCGCTGCTTGTGGCCCTTGTCACTTCGTACTGCGTAATGGCCATTGCGCTGCTGCCACAATCGCTGGAGCATGTGGAGGGGTGAATTCCAGCGGTTTGCCGACGTCAACAATGAGACGGTTTGACGGGGAGGGCCCAGCTGGGCGCTGCACGGGAGCCAGGGGGGACGAAGCAGGGTGCGATAACGGCGGAAGTGCGAACTCAGACCTCGAGCCTTCTTCAGCAGGCAGTCCAGACCCGGGTAGCTCTTTAGAAATTTCTGGACGACAAGGTTCATGACATGCCAGGCAAGGGATGTGGCTCCAGCCTACTATCTTAAGGGTGGCCAGCAGATTTCGCCCTTATCGCATACCACCTTGCCTGGCACAAGTTCTTGTCACCCCAGCCAGCGCTCGTCTCTTTCGGAGAGCCGCCACAGTTTCCTGACCTTTTGTGTGGACGGTCTCCAAGGACAGGTTAATTTCAAAACGGCTTGGTTTCTCTGGGCACGTGATGCCACCAGAGACCTTGGGGGAAAAAAGCCCTGCACCATCCCTCGTTTTTGAAGAGCGTGCGCCGAGCCTGAGAGCCACCGTCACCCCCAGAGACATCCACCCAGGTCACCCAGTGAGCTGTCACAGAGATATAGCGGCCTTGGCCGTGCTTACTAGTCCCCTGTGTCGGGGTCAGATGGACTTTACCCCCCACAGATGCAGACAACGCGCTTGGAAATTTTAGATGACCATGGCTGGCCGGGCAGGGACGGCTTTTCTGGCAAAGAAATGCCCGCCGGCATCTGGTATTGGGGGCAGGCAAGGCCATGACGTGGCGGAACCCATCTGTGTCACCATAAAGGAAAGGGAACATTCCAAGGCCAAAAGCCCGGCAATGCCGACATTCAGGCTTTTGGCTTTGGGATGGTTTTTGGGTTAAAGTGTTTTTTCTTCTGCTCCCAAACCTGGAAGACAGAAGGCTGGGTGCTAGACTGGCCTCTGTACGGCGTGCAGGTCGTTAAACTTGAAGTAGGAGAAGGGGTAGGATAGGTCTCTGGTGGTGCTGGTGGTACTCGGGCGACGGTGGAGGCTGAAGCGGAGGCTGATCCCTGATCATGACTCTGAGAGACATGGGCAGCTGAGGAACGCTTGGTGGTGGCGTAGGAGGAGGCGTGGCAGTCGGTCTGGCCTTTTTTGGCCAAGTGTTGCCTCCATTTCAAGTTATGCATTCGCTGCATGGGACTAGACATATTGTTGGTGGTTAACCACTTAAGGTTCTTGCCTCTGCTTATCGTTTACGGCAAAGGCGGCATATGACATCGGGGTTTAATCAGAGGCTTGCTCAAAGAAGGCCCAGGCTTGAGAGGTCCCGGACCTTTTTGACGGCGAGAAGCGAGGGCGGGGTTTGCGCTGACCGTGGCTGGCGGAATTTATATCACGGGACTTCTGCGACTGCCCCCCTCCCTTTTGTGGCGAGACCCGTATTGACACTACCCCTCTTCTTCCTCCTCGTCCAGTATGAAGCGCTCGCAAACAAATTCTGCGAAAAGACCACGATGAAATCCGCAATGTCGTCATCATCATCATCATCAACACAGGTGACTTGGTCGTCCTGACCTTTTTGCATCCAGAAGCTGCGGGGTACAAGCAAGAGGGCCTGCAAGGCGTTGCCGACCCCCCGGGATTTTGCCGATTTTACCGGCTTCCTTCTCCTCCTCTGATGGCATCAAGTAACGGGGCGCAGAGCAGACTAAATCATCCTCTTGATCTTTTAAAAATGCCCTTTTGACCCCAACCGCATTTTGTCATCAAAGAGGTCTTCAGACAATGGGGTTATCCACAGTGGTGGGTACACAGTTGGACATTTGGCTGCTTCATGTTGGACGGATGCTGATGATGCTGATGACGACTTTGTGCCGTGACTGGGAGGACGAGGAAGAAAGACTGCTGGATTTCAGGTTGCATTTAAACCCCTGAAGGACAGATTGGCGACGCTGTTCGCTACTGAGATTCCCCGGGGCCCTGACCCAGCGATGACAGGCCTGACGGTCCTGCAACTGACGTCCGCTGGCATGCGTGTTTTTCCCCCCGCACTGGAAGGAGCACCTTCTCTCGTACCTCTACCTCCATGTGCTAACCCCCTCTTTGCCTCGCTTACCACCTGCATTTCGCTTTTATGTTCAAAATAAAAAAATTTGGGGAAGGTAGAATAGTTTTGGAAAGTCTCTTATTAAAGACGGCAAATCACAGCTATTCTCACATTCCTATAATCAAAACAAAATTGCTGGATTCAAATTTAACTGCAAGGGGTCTCTATCAACAAATCTGGACTGGGCAAAAGTGCAAAAAACACGTATCTGTTATGTTTTCGTATAATACACGGTATTTTTTGCACCTTTCAATTCACCTGTGGTGACTATAAAATTGCTGTTTTAAGATTTACGTGCAAGCTGCGTCAATGAACAAAGCTGTAGTGCGCCATAGTAAAAAAACACGTATCTGTTATGTTTTCGTATAATACACGGTATTTTTTGCACCTTTCAATTCACCTGTGGTGACTATAAAATTGCTGTTTTAAGATTTACGTGCAAGCTGCGTCAATGAAAAAAAGCTGTAGTGCGCCAAAGTCAAAAACCACGTATCTGTTATGTTTTTCGTATAAACACGGTATTTTTTGCACCTTTCATTTCACCTGTGGTGACTATAAAATTGCTGTTTTAAGATTTACGTGCAAGCTGCGTCAATGAACAAAGCTGTAGTGCGCCAAAGTCAAAAAACACGTATCTGAAATGTATTCGGATAAAAAAATGTATTTTTTGCACCTTTCAATTCACCTGTGGTGACTATAAAATTGCTGTTTTAAGATTTACGTGCAAGATGCGTCAATGAACAAAGCTGTAGTGCGCCAAAGTCAAAAAACACGTATCTGTTATGTTTTCGTATAATACACGGTATTTTTTTGCACCTTTCAATTCACCTGTGGTGACTATAAAATTGCTGTTTTCAGATTTACTTGCAAGCTGCGTCAATGAACAAAGCTGTAGTGCGCCAAAGTAAAAAAACACGTATCTGAAATGTATTCGGATAATAAAATGTATTTTTTGCACCTTTCAATTCACCTGTGGTGACTATAAAATTGCTGTTTTCAGATTTACGTGCAAGCTGCGTCAATGAACAAAGCTGTAGTGCGCCAAAGTCAAAATACACGTATCTGTTATGTTTTCGTATAATACACGGTATTTTTTGCACCTTTCAATTCACCTGTGGTGACTATAAAATTGCTGTTTTAAGATTTACGTGCAAACTGCGTCAATGAACAAAGCTGTAGTGCGCCAAAGTCAAAAAACACGTATCTGTTATGTTTTCGTATAATACACGGTATTTTTTGCACCTTTCAATTCACCTGTGGTGACTATAAAATTGCTGTTTTCAGATTTAAGTGCAAGGTGGATATATGAACAAAGGTGGAATGGGTAAAATTGAAAATGAACACCTATCTGAAATGTATACTGATAATAAAAGTGGAGTTGTGATGTGTATCCTAATGTAAGTTCAGGCTGCCCAATATCCAGGAAATATTTCAATAGCAAACTGTTAATAATAAAGATATTGCAGTGCAATGTCTACACTAAGTCTTGGTGAACTTTATCCAGTGTTCTTTATAGAGCTTGTCTGTGTTCGCCCGCGGCGCCCCCCCCCCCCCCGCTCCCCTCGTGACTTTACAGCGGTAGATGCTCCTTTAAAATTCTCTACCTAACTACATAAAATCTTCCAATCTCTAATCTTACTAAATTGTAAGGATCACAGCTAATAGTAGAGGTTTCTCTGTGCAGAAATAGAATAATTTCGCTGAGCTGTTTGGCCACAGGCAGAGCGCACGTCCTACTCCTATGAGACGCTGAGAGACACTGAGGCTGAACAGGAACGCTGTTCTATGTAAAACGAGGTCATGTGATTTTTCCAGCCAATCGCAACCATACACATCCCAGTCATGACGTCGCACACACATCTCACCCTGCTCTATTCTGTAATCTGATTTGCTGGCCGCCAAAATTACAGGAAGCGCCGAAAATGGCGCGATCTTAATAGATGATGCACAGATTTTAGCCTTAATTATCGCATGATCTAAAAATTTCGATCACCATAAAAAACTTGCCGATTTCAACTTTGTCGATAATAATCGCTCAACACTATTAATTACAATTTTTTCTCTTGTTGTGTAGCGTAAAAAACACCCCATTGTAACACACTACAAAGCTAGTAGTTTGTGGTTGCTCAATTGTTTGGCGCAATTTACATCCAGGGGTTAATTAAGCGTTGATTTGCTGCTGTGGTGCCTCAAAAGAAAACGTATTTTTCACCGCCAAAAAATAAATTTTTATTGTAGCATAATTCACAACCGAAGGTTAATTAAAATTTTTTATCTTGTTGTGTAGCGTAAAAAACACGCCATTGTAATACGCTACAAAACTAGTAGTTTGTAGTTGCTCAATTGTTTGGCGCAATTTACATCCAGGGGTTAATTAAGCGTTGTTTTGCTGCTGTGGTGCCTCAAAAGAAACCGTCTTTTTCACCGCCAAAAATTTTTTTTTTCCTGTAGCATAATTCACAAGCGAAGGTTAATTACAATTTTTTCTCCTGTTGTGTAGCGTAAAAAACACGCCATTGTAACATACTACAAAGCTGGTAGTTTTTGGTTGCTCAATTCTTTTGCACAATTTACATCCAAGGGTTAACTAAGTATTTTTCTGTAGTTGTTCTCAGTAAAAGAAAGTTTCTTTTTCACCGCCACAGAAGAAATTCTGTAGCATAATTCATATCCAAAGGTTAACTAAGCCTTTTTTTGCTTTTACATTCAGTAAAATACACAGAGTTTTGAAACGGCACATACAAGTCAATTTTTCCTGGCCATTTGTGGAGCGCAGTTTATGTCCAAGGGTTTCCCAAGCTTGTTACTGGGTTCATTTGGAGTCAAATACAGGGTGTATATTTATCAGATACAGAGATCTTCATCAAACAGTATCTGTACATTATAGAACAAACAGTATGTCAGACAGAGAGGTGGCAGGCTCTGCACCTGCGAGTGGCAGTGGCACAAACATTCCTGGAGCAGGCCCAGGTCGCAGCACAGCAAGGGGACGTCGCAGCAGGGGTCACTCGGTGAGGCCACAACTGCCGCTGTCATCTAGCGGCCATGTGCTGACTAGCAACCCAAGGGTTCTTGATTGGTTGAATAGGTCATCCACTTCTTCCCAGATGACATCTGACAACCCCAGCCATGAGTCGGTGGAAATGTCAGACACAACCCTTAGTTGGCATGGCCCGGGAGCGGGTCAGTGGCCCTCACCTGTCCTCAACCCGCCTCTGTCCCATCCGGTTCCCTCAGCCAGAGATCTACTATGTGGTCTGGGTTCAGCGCCACTATATAGCGAGGATGAACAATTTGAGGAGGGCAGTCAGCAGCTACTTGGCAGCGAAGAAATGGGGCCAATATCCCCTGCTTCTTGCAGTAGGCGGCAAAGTATAGATGTGGAGAGTGGCATGGGAGGTCATGTTGTGAGGGGTCAGCCTTGGCATACCAAGACCGGTGATGAGGACAGTAGTGACGATGAAACACAAATAGATGATGATGTAGCCGAACGCACTTGGGAGCCAGGTGAAGCAAGGGCTTCATCATCGTCAGGAGAAGAGGGCGTCAGCTTGCACGTCAGGCAGCGGCGCAGCCAGCAAGTGGGTTGTGTGGCCGTGAGTCAGCAGGGTAGCAGCAGTGTGAGGTCGGGAGCCAAGCGGCCACGGGGTAGAAGACCCGCTTCGCAGGTCCAAGAAAGTAGCGGCACAGGGGCTCAGCGAGGCAGCGGCGGCAGTAGTCACTCAGTGTGGAGCGTTGGCGGTAAAATCAGCTACTCGGCGTTGTGGCAGTTCTTTGCTAAGACACCGGAGGAGCCGAATATGGGTCTATGTAGACTCTGTCCGCAGATAGCGAAGCGAGGCCAGGGAGCTAACGTTGGCACCACTGCCCTGCGTCAACACATGCAGCGTCACCATCCGGTGGCCTGGGAGAAATGCGGCTCAGATGTGGTGGTCCATCCTGCCGCCGCAGCAGCAGCAGCGGCCAGTGGCATGCATGCCATTGCAGCCAGTCAAGGCTCCACCACCTCTGCAGAAGGGAGCTGTTTCTCTTTGCCATCATCTCCCGGTCCAGATGCTCCTGCTCCTCGCTACTCTTTGCGCCCGTCGTTCACGAGGCGATTGCAAGGAGACACAGTATGCATCCAACCATCCAATGTCAGCACTGCCCTTTGCCCCTGTCCAAGTTGTTGGTATTGCTCCCCCCTTTTCCCAAAAGGGTGGACTCTGCACCATTCAGGAACTAATGGCTTGTGCCAGCCGAGAGGAGATTTCCCAAACCGTAATTTTTTTTCCCAAAAAGGCAGCCCCCCCCCACACTTCATAAATGAGAACAGAAAGTGGGCCAGTCCTGACTTTCTTTTTTTTTCCAAGGTGCACGGCAGGGGCATCTGGAGCTGTAATACGGTCGGGGCCCAGTACATGTCCTTTTTAACGGCCCAGGGGTAATGTGTTTCCCTCCCCGGGGCACACCAACAACTTGGACGGAGATGCCGTTTCTCCTCCACTTTTTCAAACGCGGCTCCCGCCAATGCCCGCCCCCTCCTCCCCACCACCACCACCCCATCCAGCCTCCCAAGTACTGCTCCATAACCACAGGTAGGACAGCGGTGTCCGCAGTTCTAACCTGGCTTCCCTCGACAAACGAAGTCACCAGGGGGGAAATGCTCCGCGTCATGCAGCAAGAAATCGATGTGTGGCTTTCTCCGCGCCAACTGCAAATGGAACCATTTTGATGGAAAATGGGAGGAACAGGGTCCGCGCTGCACCGAGGGGGGATGGTCCCCTGCCCTGCTGGGGCACGTTTCAATCGGTTGTGAAAAAAGGGTTCTGAAGTCTTCCATAAAACATCAGAAAATTCTGAAAATGGCCAGGAAAGGATGCACTTTATCCATTCCTACAAACCAGGAGCACCCCCCTCGGTTGCAGCGGGAAACGGCCCCCCCCTCCCCAAACACTCAATATTTGATTTTTTCCCCCCGTTGGAATTCCACCGCACATTTGGACCGACTGTATAACAGAAAAGGCCATTTAAGATTTTTTGATATCCAGGCGGACAGGAGTACTCCCCCCGGTAACTTTTATGTCACCCCTGCAACTCATGCGTACACCCCCCGTTTTTTGAGGGGATTCGAGGGGGCAACGTTATTGTTCACGCCAGGACCCACGGGGTGAATAAAACCCTCCATACTTCTGTCCTGGAACAGATTCAAAAAATCTGTTGTGCAGGAGATGGAGTTGCACCTACACCGCGGCCCATGAGTTCCGGTGGGGACTGAAAAAGGAGAAGAAAAGGACTTGGAGCGAAACATTGGGTTTGGGAAATGAGTGGATTTTTTACCGAGGGGAAAAGAGGGGAGCAGGACAGTGGAGGAGGGAGATGGAGATGAGGAAGACGGGCAGATACCCCAAGCACCGGGCAGTTACAGTGGAGATGGAGGCAGGGAGCCCCTCGGAGTAATTTTTGCAGATGGCCCGCACATGCGATTTGGCTGGCTAGTGACAGCCGAATAGTGCTCCGGCAGAGTGATTCTTTGGGTCTCCACCCCCATTGGACCCTCGCTACCGGTCCAAAAGGGAGCCTTTTTTTCCCCCTATTGAGGGGAGGGCAAACTTAAATACTAAGGGAAACCTCCGAATTTATTGGCCGCTGCCTATGTGCGGGAATCGTCCCCCTTGACAGGTCTGACCCGGGGGGTTTCCCAGCCTCACACTACTGCGCCGCGGGGAAGGTAGGGGGGTAGGGAGAAACCCCTCCCCCCAGCAACCAAGTCGGGGTCACTGTGAGCACTTCCTTACCCGCCAAAATGAGGGGGCAGCACCACCCCCAGCAGCAGCGCAACCCCGGAGCAGTCCCGAACCAAAATTTTTGGGGGGCCTAAAATTGACAGCACCTGCCCCCCAGTTAGAAGATCCGCTGGATACTGGGCACCAAGGATGTGTGGGGTGCAACTTGCCGATTTCAGTGGAGAAGCGCCTGCCCCGGGCCCGCAGTGTGGCATCAGAGTGGGTGTTCATGCGGGGGGGCCATCGTTAAACCCCAAAAACCTGCTTGTCCAGGGGGAAAAGTGGGAAAACTGCCTTTGTCAAAATGAATCAGGCGGGATCAGCCAGGATTCCACACCCAATGCCTTAAGCGCAGCTGGGTTCAAAAATACCGCCCACCACTATTCGATCCCCTACCCGCCTGATGCCACCCACTCTGCCACCCATCTGCTGCCATTTTTTATCTGCCACCCCCATCTTTACCAGGGGCGGGGATTGCCACCCCCCTCAACACTCTGTCATTGGGGGCCCCTTCTATGGCCTCATGGGTGGTGCGCTGTTGCTGGTGCCGTGACCTCCCACTGTGTCATTGTGCCCCCTCTCTGAAACCCCATGCTGCGCTGGGAGCGGTCACCTTTACACTGGTTTATTGTGCCACTCTCTGACCTCATGCTGCGTGTGTGGGCATCCACACTGTTTTTATTTTGGCCCCTCTCTGCCTTATGCTTCGTTGCCCTTTCCGCCGTCACCTCAAATCTCTTTTCACTTTGCCACGGTGTGGGCCCCACTAATGTTTTTGCCCCTCCAGAATTCATTGTGCCACTGCCTGACCCCCTGCTGCTTCTACGTGCCCCTCACACCCCTGTGATTGTGCACTCTGTGGCCTCAAATTTTTTTTCCCACCTCGAAAGTCATTTTTGGGCCCCCTCTCTGACCTCATGCTGGGTGCTGTCGTGGGCCTCCCAAATTTTGTGAAATTTTTGGGAAATTTGTGGCCCACTATTGTTTTTCCCCCTCCAGAATGTCATTGTGCCCCCCGCCTGAATCATGCCCGTGCTGCGTACCTTTCCCCCTGTGTCATTGTGGCCCCTCTGTGGCCTACTACCCATTTTGCCACCCCCAGAATGTAATTTTGCCACGGGGGCCGGGGCCTCATGCTGCTGCGCCGTCACCTCCACTCTCTGTATTGTGCCACTCTGTGGCCTATACTTTTTTTTTTTGCCACCTCCAGAAAGTCATTGTGCCCCTGCCTGACCTCTGCTGCTGCTTTCAAATTGTCGTGGGCCTCCACACTGTTGATTGTGCCACTCTGTGGCCCACTACTGTTTTTTTCCCCCCCAGAATGTCTTTTTGCCCACTGCCCCACCCCCTTTGGGGCTGCTGTCGTGATCCACACTGTGGGCATTGTGCCACTCTGTGGGCCCACTATGTTTTGCCAAAACCCCCAGAATGTCATTTTGCCACTGCCTGACCCCCTGCTGCCGGGTACTGTGCCCTCCAATCTGTGATTGTGCCCCTCGGGGCCCACAACTGTTTTCCCACCCCCAGAATGTCCTTGTTCCCCTTCCCGACTCTTTCCCCGCTGCTGTCGTGACCCCCCACTGTGTGATTTTGCCACTCTGTGGGCCTACTATTGTTTTGCCACCTCCAAAATGTCATTGTTGGGCCCCTGCCCGACGTCATGGCCCGCTGCTGTTTGTGCCTCCACACTGTGTCATTGTGCAATCTGTGGCCTACCCACTATTTTTCCACCTCCAGAATGTATTTTTGCCACTGCCCCCGACCTCATGCTGCTGCTGCCCTCCCTCCTCTCTGTCTTTTTGCCACTCTGTGGCCTACTACTGTTTTGCCACCTCCAGAATGTCATTGTTTCCACTGCCTGACCCCATGCTGCTGCTGTTGTCGTGAAACCCCCACACTGTTTTGATTGTGCCACTCTGTGGCCTACTACGTTTTGCCACCTCCAGGGAAAGTCATTTTGCCCCCTGCCCCGACCCCCCATGGGGCTGGGTGTCCCTGACCCCCCACACTGGGGTCATTGGCCCCCTCTGTTTGGCCCCAAATACTGTTTTGCCACCTCCCGAAAAGTCATTGTTTCCACTCCCCTGACCTCATGCGGGTGGCGCCGGGTCAAACCCCCAACTCTGTCACTAAAGTTGCCCCCAAAGAAACTCTCAGCTTGGTTTTTTTTTTAGCTTCGCTGGATTTACTTTATCATGCTACATTTTCCCCCTTGAGGGTTTTTTTGGGCAGTTTGCCCTCTTGGTGCCCAGGAATTTTTTTTAATGAAGCGATTCCCAAGAGCGGGGGCAAATCAGTGCGTGGGCTACTAAAACACAAAAAGGGTTTTTAGGAAGAACCAAAAAGCTCCCCCTGCATATTTAAGCATGGCCCCAAAAAATTTTACAGCACCCCCCCGGCTCTGTGCCCCGCCTGGAAAAAGTTTTTTTTTTAACGGGGATTCGGACCCAAAAAAATTTTGTCGGAAAAATTGGCGAAATTTACCGGGAAAAAAATTTTTTAGAAATTGCCCCTCTCTAGAGACACCCCTTTTTTAAATTTAAAAAAAAAAGAAAAAAAGATGGGTTGGATTCCATCTTATTTTAAAAATGTGTTTTCCTTTGAATTAAACTACTAAAAAATTGCAAAGTTTCAAAATAGCTTGGGTACAAATTTTTCCTCTGAATTGTACAAGGGGGAACAGGAAGACTTGAACAGATGTAGGTTATTCAGAGGACATGGTGTATGGAGCACTTCGCCACCCCAAAAACGAGACAATTTCCTCAACAATTGAGTAAAATGAGAAAAAAATGCCATAAAAAGGGCACCGGGGTGAAACGGAGCGTCAACCCCAGCTTTTCCAAGTTAAGCTCAATTGGTCCGCACTATTTGGAGGGGGAAGCCCTTCGAGGGAAAAAATTTCTTCCCTGGTCTTGACTGTGTATGAGGGAAAATGGGGGTCTGAGATCACACTTCCCCCTTCCGCACTTGCTGAGCACGACTGTTTTTGATGCTGCATCATAAGGGCATTTTTTTCCATGTTAATGGATGACGGGCCCTGCCTGGGCTCTCACCCACCATGTAACTCGGGCACTGCTAGCTGAAAATGCGTTTAATAAGACGAACACCGCCCTGGCTCTCACCCCCACCCCTGGGACTCGGGCCCCAACCGCGTTTATTAGAGACGAAGCCACCCTTGCTTCACCACATTTGGCCCCGCCACTGATTTTCTGCGTGATTCACGTTTACAGCCTCACCCGCCCTTGATTTAGCAATTTCCTCCAACCCACTTTTGACGTAAATGAAAGGGTTTTCAGACAGGCCTCGTTGACCTTCTGGGGGCATCTGTTTCGTTTGCTTCAATTCTAATGTCACGGTGGAACAATGTCCCATAGAATGGCAAGTAGCCTAGCAGCAGCAGTAAAGGAAAACAAGTGTTTTTTAATATAGTTTTTTTCTTATTGGAAATTTTCTGCTGATGGTCCCAAAAAAGGACTCTGCGGGGTTTTTTGGGTGATGCTGCGGTCCAGACAGGATAGTCAATGTCCAGTTCAACTAAGAGATTTTTGAAATACTCCTTTTCTGGCACTTTTAATCTGTGGGGTCAGAAGGTTTTTAAAGGTCATCTTTGGGACAGGAATGTATAGTCAATGTCCCAATTTTAACTAAATGGGGGTTTAAAGACTCCTTTTTCGGCACTTTTATTCTGTAGGTCAAAAGGTTTGTTTGGTCATACTGGGTCCAGGGGAGGCATAGTCAATGTCCTTTTAACTAAAAGGGGGGTTCAAGACTCCTTTTTTTTCCGGCACTCCTTTTTTTTAATTGGGGGAAAGAGGTTTAGGCTCTGCTGTGGCCCCGGGCAGGGATAGTCAATTCCCCGTTCAACTAAAAAAGGTGGTTAAAAAAACTCCTTTTTCAGGCCTTTTTAATCCCCGTGGGTGAAGGTTAAAAAGGGCTGCTGTGGCCCAGGACAGGATATCAAAGTCCAGTTCCCAAATACAATGGGGTTTTAAAGGGTTTCCCTTTTTTGGCATTTTTAAATTGGTGTCATCAGGTTTGGGGGTCATCTTGGCCAAGGAAAGTTATAGTCATGTCCGTTTAACTAAAAAGGTGGTTCAAAGCTCCCTTTTTGGCACTTTTTTTTCTGTGGGTCAGACAGGTTTATGGTCTACTGTGGTGGGGGGAAAGGCGTAGTAAAGCCCAGTTTTAACTAAAAGGTGTTTTAAAACTCCTTTTTTGTTACTTTTTTTTAAATTTGGGGGGGATGCGGGGTTTTGGGGTCATGGTGGCCCCGGAAGTAAAGTCAAGTCCATTCAACTAAAATGGTGGTTGAAAGACCCCTTTTTCTTTGGGACTTTTTACATTGTGGTCTGCAGGTTTGGGTCATGCTGTGGCCCGGAAAAATTACAGTCAATGTCCCAATTCAAAATAAAATGGGGTTCAAAGATCCTTTTTCAGCACTTTTTAAAACTGTGGGTGACAGGTTTAAGGTCTACTGCGTCCGGACAGGGATATCAATGTCCGTTTAAAAAAATGGTGGTTGAAAGACTCCTTTTTCCAGCACTTTTTTTTATGGGGGGCATGCAGGTTTGGGGGGTCATGCTGTGGGCCCCGGACAGGTATAGGAATGTCCAGTTCAACCAAAAATGGGGTTCAAAGACTCCTTTTTTTTTCCCCCATTTTTTAATCTGTGGGTCAGAAGGTTTAAGGTTCAGTGCTGTAAGGGCATGTATGTCATGTCCCGCTCAATAAAAAGAAGGGTTCAAAAAAATAAAGCCTTCTGGCACTTTTTTTTAATTTGTGGGTCATGCAGGTTTTTAAAGGGGATGTGTGGTAAAATGGGATAGTGAATGGCTTTTCTTTTTTTTGCCCAAATTTTGTTGCCTAAATGTAGCAGGGATCCAGTTTCTGTTTTGGGATTTAATTCCGCTTCTCCAGCCCCCATTGGGTGTAAGAATGAAGGTGTTGTTCCTCTCCCATAGACTTTTAATGGTCATTGGCGATTTAATCTATTTTTTCGACTTAAAAGGTTTTCGCATGATAATTGACATATGAAATATCGAACCCATGACGTTTGTCGACTAATCACTCATCCCCTAAAAAACTAGAAAAATGGGGTGTACCCCTGGGACAAAAAAAGGTTTTTTATATTCTGTTTGAATCACACTGGTCTGCAATTATTCATTAAAAGGGAACAACATTGGAAATACTCTACCTTTCTAAAATTTTTGCCCAAAATTTATATTATTTTTTTTTCCAAAAAAGGGAACTTTTTCAGGGGGGTTGTGTGTTTAGCTTTTTTTTCATTATTTTAAATGTAAACTGAACAAATTTCCTCTATCTAATTAGGGGTTAAAGATCAATTTTTTAAAATTTTTTTCTTTTTAAAAGGGGTTTTTTTTCAATAAAAATAATTTATGAAAAGAAAAAGGGGCTTTTAAAAAAAGAACTTTTTTCAATTGGGTTTTTTGTTACCCAATCCAATTTTTTAAAAGCGGGGTTTACCAATTCCATGGGTTTAGGAGGGAGTGTTTTCCAAAATTTCCCGTCCCTTTTGGGGGGATCCCAAAACATGACCTGTTTTGGTTTGGGGGGTTTTAGGAAATGGGAGTTGAATAACAAATTTGGGCGGGGTTTTTACTTTTTTGAGCCCTTTTAGTCGGGCCCTGTCCCCCCGTGCGTGATTGGCGGGTTTTGTTTCTCATTTCCCGAGGTGGGAAAGAAACAGGCCACCTGTGCCCACTTTTCCCTGCTCCCTTTTCCGTACAGCTCTAATTGAAGGTCTGGGTAAATTTCGAGTTTCCCTTTTCTGCCCCGATTCACCCCCAAAACCCAAATAACACACAAATTTTATACGTTTCTCCTTCCCCCTCATGTAACATACCCCCCTTTTTACCCCTCTTCTTCCCCATTTCCCTATTACACACCCCTTTTTTTTTTGGGGCCAAAATCTGCTCCCCCCCACCCATATAAAACACCCTTATAGACTTTGCTTCCCCCCTATACAACAACCTTTTTACATTGTAATCTCCCCAACCCCTATAATACACTCTTTTTTCTTTTTTGCTCCCCCCCACCCATACGAAAACCCCTAATTCCCCTCCCCCACCCATAAAAACCCCTCATTTATATGTTCACCCCCTCACCCATTAGCACATTCCTTTTAAATTTTTGCTCCCTCCACTTTATAATACACCCTATACACCACCCCCCAAACCCAAAAAAATACAAACCCTTTTACAATTTTGCTTCCTCAACCCATATAACACATCCTTATTTTTCTTTGTCCCTCACCCCATAACCAACGCTTATACACTCCCGCACCCCTTAGCTTATAACACAAACCCCCTTTTCACCCCTGATCCCCCACCCCTAAACACAAAACCTTTTTACACTTGCTCTCCCCACCCATATTAAAATACCCTTATTTTTCATTCCCGATTCCCCCCAATTAAAAACAAAACCTTTATAACTCCCCGCTCTCCCCCTCCAAAATAACACAGCCTTAAACACCCCCCTTGGGCCTCCACCCATATCCAAAACACCCCTTTTTCTCCTCCTCTCCCCCCCATATAAAAAACCCTCAAAACCCTCGCCCCTCATCCATATAAAAACCCCCCTTTTGCACTCTGTCCTTTAAAACCCCCTAAAACAACCCTTTACACTTTTGTTCCCCTCACTTCCCTATAAGACCCGCCCTTTTTAACATCTGCCCTCCCCACCGTAAAAACACACCCCTTTTCCCCTCTAAATCCCCTTGCCCCTATAACACACCCTTATACAATCGCTTTCCCCCACGAAATTTAAAACAAACCCTTTTACCCTCTGCCTGATAAAATAGGGGGGGAGCAAGTGATTTTCCCCATTTGTTTCATCATTTCAGACTGTATTTTTTTAAATGTTTACACCCAAAGCAGGTGTTCAGTTACAAGGAATTTCATGTCCAAACCTTGGAAAGGGGGGTCAACATTTTCTCCCCGGGATTTAGAAAAATGATGTTTGCAGGAGGTCTGGAGAGCTGTGACATTAAGTTCCTCCCACTGCTCACACAGAATGAAGTTGATTCGGGATGGAAACAGGGAAAAGGGATGGATTTGATGATGTTTACCACTTTTTCAGTGAGTAAAAAACAAACCCCACTGGAAGGGGGAAACCACCCCCAAAGATTTGAACATTTTAAGCTAGTGAAAAAAGCACAAATGAATGGAAAAGCCTGTAGTGAGAAAATCTCTCTAATGCTTATGAAGATAAGCTACAGTGCAATATTGTTTTGTGTAATTTTAGTTTGTGTAGTTTCCCTGAGTACTAATCACTAAAGTACAAGACTTCCCCTGTTAATGTTCTGATTGGCTTTGCATTCAGAAAACCTGAAATATATCATGGTCATTCTAATGTTATACCTGGAATATAAAAAATTGATGAGTGAACATTTACACTTGCTGGATTTTTGTAAGTAACTCCATAGCAGGCTGAGCTCACAAAGCATAAAAATCACTGTTGAACCAGCCTAAAATCTGTGCCAAAGCCTAGATGTTTCAAATTTTGATGTTGATTTGCATTGACACAGTTGATATCCGTGAAATAATATAATACTGATATACTACCCCTTCTATAAATGTATATGACAAAGTTGTCACATGTGACTATAGCCTCATTAGGGGTTCTCAAATTACGTAAGCCATAGGAGACCTTAAATAACACAAACCCTGATGGTTATTAATTTTAATTAATGTAATATTTTCCCAGATGAAGTACAGGAAAAATTATAGACTAAATCAATATCTTGAAAACAATTTTAAAATCACCTTGTAATTTGTATTTCTAAAACATATACTTGCAAAAATCCAAAAATGCAAAAAAGAAAAGTGGTTATAGTTTTTACCGAGCTGCAGATTTGGATAATCAAAAGAAAGCATGACCTCAGCAATAATAACAATGGAGAGGATTATGAAACTTCTTCAGGATGGAAATTCAACACTGAGAGTGGCAGAAGAAGCTAGTTATTCCCAGTCAGCTGCATGATGAATTTGGTGTATTAAAAAGAAAATGGGAATGTTACAAACAAAAAACATACAGGTAAACCAAAAGAGATGTCAAAGAGTAAAAGTAATACAGGAAAATAGAAAATATTACAAAAATCTAAATGAAACATAAATGGATGGAAAAAAGTCAATATTTGTGACCATTCCTTGGGACATGTGTGTGGTGGGCATATCCCTTCAGTTAAAAAAACCACCTGCATAAAAAAAAAACTGATTTTTGAAAAACGCATACATTATCACTACATGCATGATTAAAACTCATGCATTTTCTGCATGCATCTTTGATGCAATAAGGAAAGCAACAAAAATGTGTGCAATAATGATAGGTATGAGCCCAGCCGTAATGCCGCATTATAGGAAGAAGGGCTGTGGAGTAATTTCAGAGCCCCATACATTTGTTGTAACTGGGTCCACTGCCCCTTTGGGTGCTTTCACACAGTGCGTTTTTGACACATTTTTGACGCGTCTTTTACTGTGATTTTTTGCCGCATTTTTGGTGCAGGAAGGCACAGCAATTAAGCTGTACATTGTTGCCGAAAAAATGCATAAAAAAATTGCGTCAAAAATGCACAGTGTGAAAGCATCCTTACCAGTTTCTATCAGCATATCAGAGGGCCCCTTTTTTAATTTGATCAGGGCCTATAACAGGAATACTAGGTTTAAAGAAAGTTTTCACCATATCCAGTGTTTTGTTTTTGTTCTCGTTTTTTTAAGCAAGAGAAAAGAATCTGAAAATATTTAGCTAGTAGATTTTATTAAGTAAATAGAAATAAGTAGAGATGGGCGAATTTCTCAAAAATTCGATTCCGACAAAATTCATTTCGTTCCGAATTACTTCGGCACGAATCGCGTTAAAAAGCAGCTATTTCCAGGCTGCACAGAGCCTGCAGGTGCGAGACCCTTTTGCCATGGGTTAAATAAAGCAGAGGGGGCTTGTTTGGTCTTCATACCAAAAATTTTTGTTTTTGTATGACACGCAGATGACTGCCGGGCCCCTCTTAGAAAACGCTTCACTATAAATTCCCTGGGCACTTAAGGGGGGCAAAACTGACCAAAAAAAAATCAAGCGGGGGAAAGTAGCCCGATAAAAGTCCCGCCAGCGAAAGCCTTTAAAAAAAACAAGCTGAGACTCAGGTGGCAACATTAGTACAAAGTGTGGGAAAGGGGACGGGGCAAACCCCCAGCAGGGAGAGGTTAAGGGCCCGTGGGCACAAAGAAAATTCCTGGAGGGGGCAAAACCGAGGAAGCCACGAGTGGCACAATGAAATTTTAGTTGGGGTCTTTGGGGGCAAAAAAAGAATAGAACAGGGCCCAAATGGCACAAAGACATTTTTGGGGGCGGCTAAAAAAATTTTTTAGGCCCCCAGAGGGCAGACAATCAAAAACCCCGTGGGGGAGGCACGTCGGCAGCAGTAAAAAATCAGGCATTTTGGGACAAATGACATTCTGGAGGCGGATAAACAAAATTAGGCCACAGAGTGGTCAACAATCAAACAGGGGGGAAAGGGCACAACAGCAGCAGCAGTATGAGATCAGGCCCCGGGGGCACAAAAGAAAATTCCCAGGCCGGGTAAACATTAAAATTAAACCACAGAGTGGCACAATCACACAGTTGGAGGCCCCCGGTGGCGCAGTAATGAAAACAGGCAGTGGGACAATGCCAAAATTTTTGGGGGCCGCAAACAGTAAATTTGGCCACAAGTGGCACAACCACAGTTTTGGAAAGGGCCCCCTCGGGCAGCAGTTAAAGAGATCAAAAGGGTTTGGGACAATGACATTCTGGAAAGGGGGCTAAACAGGGATTGGGCCACAAAGTGGCACAAAACCCCAGTGTGGAAGGGCCCAAAAGCAGCACAGTATGAAATTTAGGCAGGGCACAAGACCTTCTGGAGACGGCTAAACTTTTTTAAATCCCCAAGAGGGCCAACACACGTGTTGGGGGTCCCAAAAGGGGGCAGAAATTAAAGAGAAACAGGGATTTTCACAATGACATTCTGGAGGGGGGGCAAACAGTATTAGGCCACAGATGGGGAAATCACACAGGTGGGAGGTTTACGGAAAAGCAGCAGCATGAGGGTCGGGCCCCCCGGGGCACAATGACATTTTTGGAGGGGGAAAAAAAGGAGGGAAACCACAGAATGGCACAATACTTGGGGGGAGAGGGGAGGTCAAAAGGGGCAGCCCGCAAAGAAGTCAGGGAGTTGGGGTCAATGAAAAAAAAACAGTGGTGGAGGGGACGGCCGGGGAGTCACAGCAGGGAGCATGAATTTTTAGAGAGTGGCACAAGACATTCCCGGAGGTGGCAAAAAAGGGGGGAAACCACAAAAGTGGCACAATGAAAATTTAGGGGCGGGAAGGTTTTACGGCGGCAGCAACATGAGGGTCAGGGGTGGGGGAAAAATGACACAGTGTGGAGGACATGGCAAAGCCCCAGCAAACAGCAGCATGAGGGCAACAAATTGGGGGAAAAAATGACACAGTTTTTGGATTCACGGCAACAGGGAACACACAGCAGCATGAAATTTTTAGAGTGGCACAATGCAGAGTGGTTTAGGTGGGTGGGAATAAACCATTCCCTTTGGGAAAATGGGGTTTGGGAGGCAATGGAGAAACTTCCCCAGATGTGTGGCATCAGGCCCGGGGGGGGGCACCCGAATGGGGCGAGGGAAGGGGATTTAACCCCGACTGACCGCCTAAAAGGGATTGGGGTGGGTTTGGGAAAACCGGCCATCCCACGCCTGATTTTAAACTTGACAAAGGGGCAAATCGATCCACATTTCCCGTGGACAAAACCCGGGGTTCCCTTCCCTTGGGGGTAACGATGGCCCCCCCCCCACACTGGAAAAAACCCCCCCTCTGAAGGCCACACTACTGGGCCCGGGCAGGACACTTCCCCCCACTGCAAATTTTTGGGAAGTTTTCGGCCCCCAAAATCCAGTTTTGGGGTTCCCAAACGTATCCCCCCGGATCTTCTAACTAAGGGGGGCAGAGTGCGTCCCCCCAAATAGGGGGGACAAAACCCCTTTTGGTTCAGGGGCGCCCCCTCATCCTGCGCTGCGGGGAAATGCCCTCCCACTAGGCGGGTGAAAAGGGAACACTCCCCAGTGACTCCAGACTTAAGGGGTTTCTACTTTAGGTGGGGGCGGGTACCGGGGTCCTAAACCCCCCCCTTCCCCCCCCCCAAACCGCCGCCCGGCCAAAATAGGACGGGAAACGCCCGTGGAAAACCCCCCCCGGTCAGAACCC
>JAODAL010052448.1:0-25969 GCA_025379985.1 Phyllomedusa bahiana
TGGAAGGCTTTGGGATACGCAGAGTGGGAGGCAAGCAGAGTTTGTAGGACACCGGGTTTAGTTGCCGAAGTACAACAGAAGGGCCCAAATACTTAGGGCCTAACTTATAACTGGGCACCTTGAACCGAATATATTTGGCGGACAACCAAACCTTATCACCTGGCTTAAATAGGGGCAGAGGTCTACGGTACCTGTCGGACTGGGCCTTGGTGCGAGCGGAAGCCCGTAGAAGGGCCTGTCGTGTGGCTTGCCAGAGTGCCTTGATGTCACGCACCTGGGCATCCACAGCAGGAACATGACACGAGGTGGCCAGAGGGAAAGGCGGGCGGGGATGTAGCCAAACATGACAAAAAAAGGAGAGGCTCCCGCGGATTCTGAGTCTAGAGAATTATATGAAAATTCCGCCCAGGGGAGGAGGTCGGACCAATTATCTTGATGCGCGGCTACAAAGTGTCGTAGGTAGGTACCTAAAACTTGGTTAACCCTCTCTACTGCCCGTTGGTTTGAGGGTGGTAAGCAGACGAAAAAGTCTAGCTGAATCCGGCAACTGACCACATAGAGCCCCCCAGAATTCTCAAAACAACTGGACCCCCCTATCCGAGACGACATGCAACGGAAGACCGTGTAACCGGAAAATGTGGTGGAAAAAATGCTAGGCCAGCTTATGAGCAGAGGGTATCCCGGGCAGGGGAACAAAGTGAGCCATCTTCGAGAATCTATCGGTCACTACCCAAATGACCGTGTTACCAGAGGAGGCCGGGAGGTCCGTAACAAAGTCCATGGCTATATGGGACCAAGGTCTTTCTGGCACCGGGAGAAACTGAAGCAGACCCGTGGGTCTGAGATGAGGAACTTTGTTACGGGCACAGGAGGTACAGGCCAGTCTCTTAACTTCTTGAGCGAGAGTGGGCCACCAATAGTAGCGAGAGATCAATTGTAAAGACTTGTGGACCCCAGGATGGCCCGCTGTTCGAGAGGAATGTCCCCACTTAAGGATTCGAGGCCGCATGGCAGGACGGACGTAGGTCTTCCCAAGGGGTAGATGTTGAAGCTCCACGGGAGCCGCCTTGAGAAGATGATCAGGAAGAATTATGTGCTGCAGAGGCGGCTCTAGGCCCACAGTGTCCGAAGATCTACAGAGGGCGTCCGCCCTGATGTTCTTTTCAGCTGGCCGAAAGTGAAGGAGGAAATTAAAGTGGGCGAAGAAGAGCGACCACCAGGCTTGTCAAGGATTCAATCGCTGAGCAGACTGGAGATAAAGGAGATTTTTGTGATCGGTGAAGTTCTCAATGGGAGGGCGAGCCCCCTCCAGCAAGTGTCGCCATTCTTCTAGGGCTAACTTTATGGCCAGTAGTTCCCAATCACCGATCGTGTAATTTCGTTCGGCAGGAGTGAAGGTCTTGCAAAAGAAGCCACAAGTATGCAATCTCCTAGAGGAGGACTTTTGAAGGAGGACAGCGCCAGCACCTACTGAGGAGGCGTCTACTTCAAGGACAAATGGACGCTGCGGGTCCGGGCGAGACAGAACAGGAGCTGAAGCGAATGCTGCTTTAAGACGATCAAAGGCTTCTTGGGCTTCAGGAGGCCAGGATTTGGGGTTAGCATTCTTCTTTGTAAGGGCCACCAGTGGGGCCACCAGAGTGGAGAATTTCGGGACGAACTGCCTATAATAGTTTGCGAACCCCAAAAAGTGCTGGATGGACCGGAGACCCACTGGTCAGGGCCACTACAAGACCCCTGAAAGCTTAGAGGGTCATCTGGAGGGCCTTGATCCGAAACGATGTACCCTAGGAAGGGCAACGAGGTGCGTTTCAAAAAAAGCATTTCTCCAGTTTGACATATAACTGGTGGGTACGGAGACGTCTGAGCACCTGGCGAACGTGGTGGCGGTGAGTCTCTAGATCTGGAGAGAAGATTAATATGTCGTCCAGATAGACAATGACACAGACGTAGAGAAGGTCGCGGAAGATCTCGTTGATGAAGTTCTGGAACACCGCCAGAGCGTTGCAGAGGCCAAATGGCATAACGAGATATTCAAAGTGGCCATCTCGGGTATTAAAGGCCATCTTCCATTCGTCGCCTTCCCAGATACAAATCAAGTTGTATGCTCCATGTAAATCCAACTTGGAAAAAAATTTTGCGCCACGCAGGTGGTCAAACAGTTCTGAGATCAGAGGGAAGGGGTATCGATTTTTTATGGTGATTTTATTGAGTCCCCAATAATCGATACAGGGCCGGAGAGTTCCATCTTTCTTTTCGTCAAAGAAGAATCCAGCCCCCGCAGGCGAAGAGGACTTGCGTATAAAGCCTTTACGGAGATTCTCCTGAATATAATCCGACATCGCCTTGGTATCCGGGACAGAAAGAGGGTAGACTCTGCCTCGGGGAGGAGTACTACCCCCGGGTTGCAGTCCCAAAAGGACAGTCAACGGCGGTGGGGGAGGAAGAGTTTTCGGCCTGTCTTTCGGAAAAGACGTCGGCTAGATCCTGGCAAGGAGTGGGCAGACCCGGCAGAGGCTTCGCCAGAAGGTTGCCACCAACGCCTCATTGTTCCAGTCCAGTTCTGAGGCTAGGGTGCGGAACTGCACAGAGTACTGACCCACAGTGGAGTCGCCCTGACAGAGATGAAGCAGAGCTGCGGCAGCAGAGGAGGTGCAGTCAGGTTCCTCGAAGACGGTGCGGAACCCCTGGAAGAAGGTTTGGAGATTTGCCGTCAACGGATCTCCTCGGTCCCATAGAGGAGTGGCCCAGGCCAAGGCTTCCCCCGATACGAGGCTCATTATGAAGGCCACCTTAGCCCGCTCGGTAGGGAATTGATGCCCCAACATCTCGATGTGGATGGAGCATTGACTGATGAAGCCTCGGCACTTCTTGGGGTCTCCATCATAGCGTGAGGGGAGCGGCAGATGCAGAGAAGGTCCCGGTGCAGGAGCAGGTAGAGCCATGGCTGCAGGAGCAACTGGTGCTGGCGTGGCGGCAGCAGCCGCAGGCAGAGGTAGACGGGCCGCAAGGTTCTGCATCATGGCCGCGAGCTGGTCAATACGCTGGCTCTGCTGGGCGACGGCCGTCGTGACGTCCCGGAGCTCAGGCAAAGGTACCCTGGCGGAATCCATGGCCAGATTGTACTGTAAGGGTTTGGTGGATTCGCTGGACCACCGCAAGCGATGATAGTTAAGCCACGCCAGGGAGCGGAGTCTAAGTAGCCCCCGGTATTCACCAGAGCCCGCCGCAAAGCGGGATGGACTTGCTGCGGCGTGAGGCTACCAGGTCGCTACCCCTGACGTGACTTGCTTGCGATGGCGGCCGGGGTAATGCGTGGTACAGAGACGTAATCCAGAAGCGTAGTCGGGGACAGGCAGAAGTTCAGGACGGGCGGCAGAGGTTCGTGGTCAGACACAGACAGACGGTCAGGGCAGGCGGCAAACAGGCAAGGTCAGGAAACGTAGCGGAACGGACTGGTACACGGGTAATCAATGGAACTCCAAAACACTCTCTAGACAAACTAACGCACACCAACAATCTGGCAGAGAGTGCGTATACCTTATATAGGACCAGCGGCCGGCAATTACCAATTACCGGTGCACTGGCCCTTTAAATCCAGACCAGCCGTCGCGTGCGCCCTAAGCAGTGGCCGGGACAAGCAGGAGCAGCATGCACAGGAGCGTGGACGGGTAAGTGAGCAGGCGTCGAGACCCGGGCAGCAGGGGGATGGTCGCGGGCGGCCGCGGCACCCGCGCCGGACCCCCTGCGAGCAGGGGGGCGACGGCACCCGCTCCAACCCCCATGACAATAGCATATGTTTGTGTTAATGTGGACACTGGAGCTGAGCTCACAGCAGGGACTAACTCTAGTTTACACCTTCTCAGTGCCGCGTTTACTAGTTATTGGAACATCCAGGTGATTAAAAGGAGATGGGGCTCTGTCTGCACCCAACAATGCACTGGTGGTTGTTATGGAAGGAGGAGGGCAATTAATGGCCTTCATGGCTGCTACGTAAGGAAGGGTATTATAGGCTTCTTGTCACAGGCCTAATACATTGCAATTCAGCACACGTAATTGCGGGGCGAAATCCGTCCCCACAATTACACAATTATGCCGGCAATAAGCCGTGTGAACTGGCCCTAAGAAGCCCTCCTACTATGCACTCATTACCTGTATTAATTGCACCTGTTTGAACTCCTTACCTGTATAAAAGACACCTGTACACACACTCAATCAATCACACTCCAACCTCTCCATCATGGCCAAGACCAAAGGTCTGTCTAAGGACACCAGGGGCAAAATTGTAGAGCTGCACAAGGCAGGGATGTTCTACAGGACAATAGGCAAGCAGCATGGTGAGAAGGCAACAACTGTTGGCACAATTACTAGAAAATGGAAGTAACACAAAATAACTGTCAGTCTTCACTGGTCTAGGGCTTCATGCAAGATTTCACCTCATGGGGTAAGGATGATTCTGAGAGAGGTCAGGAATCAGCACAGAACTACATGGGAGCACCTGGTCAATGACCTGGATAGAGTTGGGACCACAGTCTCAAAGATCACCGTTCATACCACACAACGCCATCATGGACTAAAATCCTGCAGGGCAAGCCAGTACATGTCCAGGTCCTTTTTAAGTTCGCCAATGACAATCTGGATGATCCAAGAGGCATGGGAGAAGGTCATGTGAGACCAAAATAGAACTTTTTGGTGTCAATCCAGTCACCATGTTTGGAGGAAGAAAAAGGATGAGTACAACCCCAAGAATACAGTCCTAACCAAGAAGCATCATACTTTGGGGGTGCTTTTCTGCAAAGGGGAAAGGATGACTTTACCATATTGAAAGGAGGATGGATGGGGGCCATTAACCACGAGATTTTGGCCAACAACCTCCTTCTCTCAGTAAGAGCATTGAAGATGGGTTATGGATTTGTCTTTCCGAAACACACAGCCAGGGCAACTAAGGAGGGGCTCTGTAAGAAGCATTTCAAGGTCTTGGAGTGGTCTAGCCAGTCTCCAAACCTGAACCCAATATAAAATCAGTCTGCCCTGATTCCTGGTTTCTTAGACATACCTGGGGATTCTCTAGGTCCCCAGGGCTGACTGTGCAGCCATTCCCCGGGCTCTGTCGGGTCACTGGAGTCCCGATCACCCGATAGTGCACGAAAAAGCCCTTTGAATATGCTGTGGTCACGAACTGCAGCAATTAAAGGGTTATACCCCAGGGAGAGGAGGTTTCCCCCATTCCCCAATGCTTGCAGAGGCTGTGCTAGGAACAGGGCTGCGAAGAACAGCTCTGTTCTCAGCGCTGCTGCGGCCTTGGGCGCCGCAAACCCTGAGGCCCGTCTTTTGACGTCGCTGCAGACGATCGACCCGTACTGTCCGACGTCAAAAGTCGTCGGGCGGTCATTAAGGTGTTAAAGCAGTCTAGAATTCGCCAGTATGTATGAACCTGACCTAATGTAGGTCATACATCTGGTGCATCATAGGTGTAATCCTAGCGCAAAGTCTCTGTGCCACATAGTAAAAAATTCAAAAAGACTGACAGCTAGGGCCATGAAAATTTTTTCATTTAATTTAGTAAAACAAAAAAATAAAATTTTCTTATTCACAGGAGTATGTTCACACAGCGTGTTGAATCCGTTTTTGGATCCATTTTTAGATGCGTGTTTGGACCCAAACCGCATCTAACAATATGCAGTGTGATCTACATTGCTTACAATGTAAAACACACATTGGCGTTCAGACTTGTGATCACCGTTGCGTGTTTTACATGCGTCTTTATGATGCACCTGCGTGTTGGATACGATTTATGCAGCGCTTTTGGATGCGTTTTTCGGATCCAAAAACGGATCCAACACACCGTGTGAACATACCCTAAGGTCATGTTACCACTGCACAGGATTACGATCATATTTCCGGCGCTTTTAGATTTTTAAAAGCGCCGAAGATACGATCGTTCTTGCAGCTCCATAGGCCGCAATAGAAAAGGCGAGCTGTAGTCTCCACAGATCGTCTTTTCTCCGCTCGTCTTCTGGCGCCGCCGTATTATACAACCTGTTGTATAATACGCTGGCACTTTTAGTTTTCTTGGTGCCTTCCTATAAAAAACAATTGTATGGGTTACGGTAAAAAAACTTGAAGCGACCGCGTTTTTTGGACAAAGCGTGTCAAAAAACACGGTAGTGAATTGTAAAAAAAAAAGTCCGCTTTTGGGCCATTTTTTGTCCGATGCAGTATAGCCATAGTAGCTTCTTGCCTCTTGCAACATTCTAACCACAAACTGAGATTGACACAGGGAGAGCATTGTGACATAGTGGAAAGAGAATCATTTAAGAGCATGATTGACGTTTATGAGCTTCTGTTCTTCTCTATAGAGTTCAAATCAGTTTATTGAGTTTTCTAATGTAAAATTTATTATGTTAATAATAAAATTTTGAATATTTTTCTTTTTTATAATCAAAATCTTACAAAATACTTTGTTTTATACTTTTATATAGTATGTTAATTTTCATTTAGCAAAATGTAGATCAGTCTTTATTTAACATACAGCAGTAGCCGACACATCACAGGTCTTGCTGAGACCTGTGGTGCGCCATGCATGATCACTACTATAGTTTCTTTTCACTGACATAGTATTTTAACAGCTTTTCTTTTATTTCTACCCTGCTGTGATGCGTTTGTAATCACTGATAATACTAAGCTAACTCCGTAAATACCCGATTGAGAACGGGATTTATGGTAGATGCTGTATTGGTTTAATTAATTTATATTATTTAAAATTAATTTTAGAGTATATAATTTTATACACATTTTATAGGAGAATTTTTTTTTTGGGAGGGGATATTTTATAATTTATTATTAATTATATTTTATATAATGTAATATTTATTTTACATTATTTAATTTTATATAGTTGGATAATTATCATAAATTTCTTTGTATTATTTTAGTGGAATGAGTTGAAAAATAATTTATTTATTTTGCCCTAATACTAATCTAGTTTCAATACAAAAACTTTGAGCTCAAGCAGACCACTTTTAACTTGCTGTAGCTGTTCTGACAGTTATGCGCCAACTTTTTGGCGTCTCATATTCATAAATGTATTAATCCTACAAATGTAATGTGACACGACCCCAGAACTGTTCATAAATCTATAAAACAGGACCATGCCAGATTTCTGGTTGAAAGTATGCCGGAAACCTGGTGCAGCCCCATTCATACATGTTGCCCTTAGTGATCACATATTTATCACTTCGTCTGAGGATCAGTGATTAGTGTTGAGTATGAAAAATGTCTTGGGTTGAGTATGAAAAAGCTAGGGTACAGCTATATGTGACAGATATGATTGGATTTTCTACAGTGGAAAATATGTTGCACCACATCAATATCAATTGTGAATGGGTAGCTCTAAAGTAGAAACTGTAGATTTTAAAATACACATTTCCAAAATCAAGGTTAGCTATTTTGCACATGTATTTGGGTGTTTGAAATGTGCCCCCTTGACAGTCTTCTTTTTGCTTTCTGCTTTATGTGATACAGTAATCTGTCTTCATTACTGTTATCCCATATCTGCATTGCTATTGCAACAGCCATCGCCTGCTCAGTTTGCTCATGTTAAACCAGAGCATGGATTTACAGACTAACAATCTGCACACTGCACTTCAACCAGTCTGTTGTGAACGTGAGGCAGGTGGTCACTGGCTGACATTAGTAAAAATATGGCAGTGTTAACTAATGGAAACTAACAATACAAAGAAAAATTACCTTCAAGGGGTTTTCTTACAATGCTTACAGGTTACAGTCCGATTTTTGACTGATTCTAAAGACTGAATCCGCTGAAAATCTGACCCAAAACTTCTGCTGTGTAGAGATAGCCTTAGAGCAGAGAGAGGTGGTCAGTAATCTAGGAAAGCTAGTGTACAAAAGCAAGAGATGAGATCTGCTCTAACTCTGGTGGGAAGCAAAATTAGAACAGCAATTCATTTGGTAATAATCTAATAATTAAAGTTAATCAGTGAAATGGCATGGATGAAAACAATGAATTCATATTGGATCTTCAAGATATTCATCACTGCCAGTCTAAACAAACATTTGCAATCAAAAATCAAATATTAAGAACATAGCATAGGGCTTCTGGGGACGGGACTACCAATGGTGGCCGCGTTTTACTTGAGCTCCTGCTCCCTGGCCGCAATAAAACAGACCTAAGCCATCCACCTGGCTCCATTGGCTCGAGTGACTATCCTCCCACCAGAGACTGACCTTTGGCCGAAGCGGAGCTCCTCCAGACTACCCCGGAGGTCCAGGAGCCTGACTGCGACTCCGTGCCTGCCAGACCGCTAGCAGCGGAGAAGAACCTGGGGAGCGCCCTTCACTGCCCGCAGCAGCTATCTCCCGCCGAGACCATAACCTCTCCTGGAGCAGTGGATCATGCTGCAGCGGCATCCAGCACCCAGCCCACAACTGGACTACCTCGCTCCATCCACACACGCACCCGCAGACCCTGCCGGGATCCGGAGGCACCGCACAACTGCAGGCTCCGCGACACGGATTCGCGCCTGCTGCGGGTTTACATCTCAGCCTGACAGTTGGAGATCGGCATCCTGAAATCTTGCAGGTGGGGACACTCTTTGAGATATAAGCCCGCGGAGAAGTGGTTCTCGCCATCTCACTTGCCCCCCCCCCCCCCACTGCCTGTCTTTCAGTGGCGGGCACAGCGGCCATCTTGGACAGATAACCCTCAGCTCCCCCACGCACTAATCGGGCAGCTGAAAACACCAATCACCACTTACCACGGACAGCTGGTACTATCCCTCATTACACCAGCAACTTAAAAAACGAGCTGGGGCGTATAGAGGCATAATCCCTCCGAGAGAGCAGTGGCAGAGCGTACACTGGGAGGCCCACTCACCCCCCTCCTTCTTCTTCACCGCAGCTATTAGGCGGGAACAGCCGCCATTTTAAAGCTACAACCCCAGTCCTGGGGCTAAGTCCCATTACCGCTGGAGTGACTGTTCAATATCGCAAAAACTTCTACACCGAGGGCACCCGTAGCACATCCTGCTCCACATAACAAGTTCTGATCACCATAGAACACTGAATGGTGACCTTTAGAAGGGCCTTCATCTCCCCTTGGCCATCATCTATGCGGGAAAGTTCGCCATCTTAGAGTGCTCAACTCCACTAACCACAATCTACAATACAAAGACTTACAAAAGAGTCATATTGCAGTGATATTACCTCCTAAGTTTATCACTTCCTCATAGGGAGTTTGAACACCCAGTGATCTCATACATTGATATCTGGGCACTTATCTCTCACCCCTGCACCTCTATAAAACTTGCATATCTTACGTCTGTGCCTCACTCCATTGACTAATCACTACTTCAGAGTGCCATCTAGAGGACATTTTTTGCACTCTCATTCTAAATACCTATCCTAGCCCACCAGGCTTTCTTCTTATGCAACAGTGACATCTGGTGGAAATTTTCTTTACTGAAATCATCTTTTCCCCTGCAACTGGTTCATGCCGAACATCACAATTACAACAATCTTCCCTCGGTTGCCACCTCACATAAAATAGTGAAAAGCTACCACGGGAGGGCCGAGTATCTAACAAACCGGACCGTCGCCATCTCCCTCTCTCCCTCCAATTGCAATGGACAAATTTCTACACAACCCCTATGCTCCGTTGACACAGCGGCAAAAGAAACTCTCCCAAGTTCCACCACCATCTCCCTCTGTGACAACCAGGGGTCAAGCGCTGAAAGACAAAACAATGCCAAAATCCAACTCAACTCCTCAACTGCAGGGGGATCACAAGCTCTTCTCAGCAATGGTGACATCAACCCACCTAACCTGTCTCCTCCAGCCAGCCCTGCTGTCTCCCAATCGTCTGAAAATTAACAGGCAATTTCTATGGCGCAAGAAGTCTTCCGCCTCATGACACCATATTTCGACAAACGAATCGACATGATTCAAGCATCCAACAACTCTGCCTTAGCGCAAATAACAAACAATTCCCAGAAGATCGCAGACCTCGAAACCAGAATTGTCACCTGCGAATCCAACATCACATCTGCCGAACACGATATTTCTCAAACCCAAAATGCAACCATCATCTTGCGAGACAAGCTGGAAGACCTTGAGAACCGCGAGCGCCGCAACAACCTGCGCTTTGTCGGCATACCAGAGACCGTTACGGCAGCGGAGCTTCCCCTCTAACTGGCCAAAGACCTGGCGTCAGCGCTAAAACTGGATCTTCCGCAAGACCCCCTCTACATTGAAAGAGCCCACCGCCTGGGCCCACCACGGAGAGAGGGAGATGGCAGACCTCGCCCGGTCATAGCGAGATATGCTAACTGGACTGTGAAGGAAATGGTGCTGAAAGCGTATCGTAGTCAACATTCGCTCTCCATAAATGAACACACCATACTCATATTTCAAGACTTCTCCACAGCAGTAACTTCCAAAAGAAAAGCCTTCACTCCACTTTGTCGTCTACTATATGAACGTAACGTCCGCTTTCAACTACTATACCCGGCGCGGCTGCGAGTCACCACCAACGGCAAAACAAGCATCTTCGAGAACCCTGAAGAGGCTAGACACCGCCTATTTCCTCGCGATCCGGACTAATGGCTGTCTCTATACCCGCCCACAGGCCTAATACCGACCTACCCTCTCCTCTCTGCTAGCATGCTAATTTTGCGTTACTTGTTGTTTTGTTATGTTCTTGACTTCACTCTTTCCTTAATTGTTCTCTCCACCCAGGGAATGTGTCTGTCCTTCATGTGGGGGACGTCTGGCCATCCTGAGAGTTCCACATCGAGGGAATCCGCTGCTCGCTGGGACAGGGGACCCTCATCCAATGATCTACAACCATGGCATCCACGACCATCGCCATCCGGAATAGGATGAGTACTATCATTTCCACACAGCCATCCCACATGCACCCTAACACATCTCTACGCTTTGCCACATGGAATGTAGCCGGGTTAAATACGACACCCAAATGCAAAAAAGTGTTGACTCACCTAAAGAGGCTGGGGGCCCATATAATATTCCTTCAGGAGACCCATTGGCGACAGGAAGACCAGGGATCTTTAAAAGCTCCCTGGTTGGGTAGTTGTTATACCGCCTCACATACCTCCAAATCCCAGGGTGTGGCGATCCTATTCCATAACAACCTTCCTACAACGATACACGAATCCCATGCAGACCCCTCGGGACGATTTCTTTACCTGGACGTCACCATTTGTGGCGAGCGCTACTCACTATTGAATATCTATGCCCCAAATTACCCCAATGCCGATTTTTACTCCTCCATCTTCAATTTTTTACTGGGTAAACAACTTCACACACTAATAATAGGAGGAGACTTCAATATGACCCTCCAACCGGATCTATATAGATCAACCCCATCTACACAAGACTTACCGGCGACCTCGGTGGTTCTCTCTTTCATGAATCACTTCTCCCTATGTGATCACTGGCGTACACTAAATCTTTCCGAAAGGGACTACACCTTCCACTCCGCGGTCCATAAAAGCCACTCTAGAATAGATTTTTTTTTAACACCAACGCGCATATTTCACTCTATACACAGAGCAAAGATCGAAAATATTTTAATATCTGACCACGCCACAGTAACATTTGATTTACCCATGCGGAACCCTTTCCATGATCTTTCAATTGGAGATTTCCTTCATATCTGGCTCACTCGGAGGATTTAAAAAATTATCTTAAGACTAACTGGGCCAACTTCCAAGATGATAACATAGCACACATACACTCACCGGCCACTTTATTAGGTACACCATGCTAGTAATGGGTTGGACCCCCTTTTGCCTTCAGAACTGCCTCAATTCTTCGTGGCATAGATTCAACAAGGTGTTGCAACGATGCTCAATTGGTACCAAGGGGCCCAAAGAGTGCCAAGAAAATATTCCCCACACCATGAACACCACCACCACCCAGCCTGAACCGTTGATACAAGGCAGGATGATCCATGCTTTCATGTTGTTGACGCCAAATTCTGACCCTACCATCCGAATTTCGCAGCAGAAATCGAGACTCATCAGACCAGGCAACGTTTTTTTCAATCTTCTAACTGTCCAATTTCGATGGAGCTTGGGCAAATTGGAGCCTTCAGTTTCCTGTTCTTAGCTGAAAGGAGTGGCACCCGGTGTGGTCTTCTGCTGTATCCCATCTGCCTCAAATTTCGCCGTACTGTGCGTTCAGAGATGCTCTTCTGCCTACCTTGGTGGTAACGGGTGGCTATTTGAGTCACTGTTGCCTTTCTATCAGCTCGAACCAGTCTGCTCTGCCCATTCTCCTTTAACCTCTGGCATCAACAAGACATTTCCGCCCACAGGACTGCCGCTCACTGGATGTTTTTTTTTTTCGGACCATTCTTCTGTAAACCCTAGAGATGGTTGTGCGTGAAAATCCCAGGAGATCAGCAGTTTCTGAAATACTCAGACCAGCCCTTCTGGCACCAAACAACCATGCCACGTTCAAAGGCACTCAAATCACCTTTCTCTTCCCCATACTGATGCTCGGTTTGAACTGCAGGAGATTGTCTTGACCATGTCTACATGCCTAAATGCACTGAGTTGCCGCCATGTGATTGGCTGATTAGAAATTAAGTGTTAATGAGCAGTTGGACAGGTGTACCTAATAAAGTGGCCGGTGAGTGTAGAGGACATTGGCACCTACTGGCCAACATCAAAGGCTATGATGAGGGGCCACGTAATCTCCTACTTAAATTTTAAAAGGAGGGAAACACGGAAGAAATTCTCCGTCCTCAACGCAGATCTCTCACGAGCTCATCGGGATTACATCAATTCCCCATCCCAGGAAAATAAAGACAAATATTTCTCAACAAAATCTCTTTTGGAAAGCTTCTTACAAGGCCAGGCCAAATGGGGCATTGAGGCCCAACGGAACAAATATTTTCGATGGGGTAACAGGATCGGGTCCCTATTAGCCACGGCAGGAAAACCAGATCAGGTCAAATCCCATATCCTTAGACTACAAGACCCAATGACTCAAACACACACATCGGAACTCACACAGATCCAACGCATCTTTGCCCAATATTTTTCGGACTTCTACAAAGAACGCCCCTATGATTCTGTGGGCACTTGGTCCTTCCTCAATGGGGTGAACCTGCCAGGTCTTCCCTCAGAGGCTGGCCTGACCTTGGAGGCAGACATCTCGGAGCTGGAGGTTCGCCATGCGCTCGCCCGCCTCCCTCACCACAAAACACCAGGCCCAGACGGTCTACCCTCAGAATATTATAACATCCTGAACCCCGAGATAATTGCTCCACTGACCACCTATATCAACGCAATATATAAAGATCACATAAATCCCCCAGTCTTCTATGAATCCAGAACCATACTTCTCCCAAAGCCACAGAGAGACCCGACACTACCTCAATCCTATCGCCCCATATCTCTTCTCAACCAAGACTACAAACTTCTAACTAAAATAATAGCCGATCGGTTGCAATCTGTTATAGGCCCCCTTCTTACACCCTCGCAGTTAGGATTCTTGCATAACAAACACTCCACAGTAGGGATTCGCACCGCAATAGCTGCCACAACACAGACCCATGACTCAAGTCGTCCCCCTTCCATGCTGCTGGGACTCGACGCCGAAAAGGCTTTCGACTCGGTATCATGGAAATTCCTCCACACCACCCTTCGCCACCGTGGTTTTGGTAACACCTTCCTTACCTTTTTACAACATAACCAAACTCACTCCTCCACCATCCTCACGGTGAACGGTCTCAACTCCAACCCGATCTCCATTCAAAGGGGTACTCGCCAGGGTTGTCCTCTCTCACCGCTCCTTTTTAACCTCTCAATAGACCCCCTTATTCGCCACCTGGAAACCGTGACTCCATTCTCCGGCATTAAACTGGGCTCACAAGAAATCAAACTGTCAGCTTTTGCTGACGACCTCTTACTATACATTTCAAACCCAGCTGAATGTTTACCGTATATTCTATATGATATCTAAACATATGGAGTGCTGTCGGGTTTCAAGGTTAACGAACATAAATCTGAAGCCCTCCTACTGAAGGGCAGATCGACACCACCATGGGCGGGGCGATACTCCGTTGAGTGGCGGACAACCTCTCTGACTTATCTAGGGTTCCAAATCACCAAAAAAGCGACTTCCCTCTACTCAGAAAACATCAGACCATTCATTAGATCCCTCTAGACTCAGTTCAACGACTGGAAAAACCTCACACTCTTGCCCCTGGGCAGGGCTAACCTAATAAAATTGATTATGTTCCCCAAACTCCTCTATATCCTCCAATCACTCCTGATTTACCTCAAACCCAGAGACGTGAAATGGATCAATACCTGCTTCCTCAGATTCATATGGAACAACCGAAGACCTAGAGTAGCTTTGAGAATCCTATACCAACCCAGGAAAAATGGGGGCATCAACTTTCCGAACATTCAACTCTACAATTTGGCAACCCAGCTTCGGGTCATTGGGGACTGGTTACTTAACACCTCATTATACACCAATATTAACATAGATCAACAATTAGTGCCCGACATAGCTCTCATTAGCCTCCTACACATGCCATTCCCAGACATACCATCACACCTTAAATCCAACCCTCTTTTAATCACCACTTGTAAGGTATGGACTAAGGTGCAGCAGATCCAGGGCCTTAACCCCAGACACTCCCTACTCCTTCCCTCATTGGGAAACCCATATTTCCAGGGTGGGCGGGCGCATGGCGAGTTTTATCACTGGCAGAGGGGAGGGATCAGGAGAATAGAAAACTTAGTAGACCCAAACAGGAAAAGACCTCTCCATTTCAACGAGACCCGATTGGCATTCACTTCCATCGGTCCCCAACCATTCTATTACTTACAGGCCTGTAGTTACATATATGACGTCATCAAACATCTAACTGACAGGGACTGGAATGATCCCTTCCTGACTCAAACAATATCCACTCATCAATCTACAGGCCAAATTACACGTTATTATGGATCCCTTCGCTCCTTGCTTGATTACAACACTAAGCCACAAGGCTTGACCTCATGGACACACTATATTGACTCCATCTCCCTAGGGGACGTCCTAAACTCATTATCAATAGCAAGGAAATATTTCCCTTCCATGTCCTACTGGGAGATGGCATTTTGCATAGCACACAGGGCATATGTCTCTCCACATAGGGGTTACCTGATGGGCACGTCTTCCACACACACCTGGCCCAAATTCCTCTCTCCTCATGCTGACTTATCACACTGCCTCTGGTCCTGCCCCCACATCAAATCATTTTGGTCCCGAATTCATTCCTTTGTAACTACACACTTGCTCCACTTTTGTCCTGAATCTCCTGAATGGTACATATTTGGCCTCCTCCCCGCAGGATCCCCCAGCCTCTCTGGGCCCCACAAGAAATTACTATACTACGTATCAGCAGCCGCAAGAAAGGCAATATTACACTGCTGGATACACCCATCCCCCCAACACACAAACTATTTTTAGAAAAACTCTCTTATATATTCCGGATGGACTGGGTGGAAACCTCTCTTTACAAGGAACAAAAAGGCAAGCAGTTCTATCAACTATGGAAAAACTTTATTAAATTACTCCCAGCTCATACAAAATTACTACTCAGATAGTGTTTCAGTCTCACTACCTGGTACATGGCATACCAAATCTCAGGAGATGACCCTGACTGGTAGTCTCCCCTTTGTGTGGTGTTGTCGATACTTTAAGAGATAATGGATCTCTCATTCTCTTGCGGATGTGCCAGGCGCCCCCCCCTCCTTCACCTCCTCCCCCTCTCCCTGGGCTCCCACCTTTCCTTGTTTTGTTCGTCTTAAGGTTCTGCCCTTCTGCTTCTCAAACTCTCCTTCTAAATCTTGGGAGGTCCCCTCTGGACGCGACCAACTGATTTTGGTTAACTTGAGCCACGGGTGCCATGGCCCTAAATGTAGCAGCATGATTGATCCACTTGGCTGCTCCATCTGGTTGCGTCATTAGGTGACACCCAAGATACCTCCCATCCACGTCTTGCTCTTAGTGAACGGACTACTACCTTTTGATTCTACCTATGTAAGGGACTCAGCTATATAGTTCCTCCTTCAAGGACCACGACTATATGCCATTGTCTTTACTGTAATGTAGCTGTCACGCCGACAGATGAACCCGCTAGTCTGGGTTCAACTCGGACTCTCTAACTGGCTATTATAACCTTTGTCGCACTGTAACCTCCGGTCTTGTGCTCACAGTTTATTGGGACCAAACTGTTTATTGTGCATGGGCTGGATGGGCCTCACTTGTTTCACTTGTTTTAAGACTTGTGTTTGCCTTTTTTTTTTTTTTTTACATTCTAAGAAATTCTTCAATAAAAACAGGTTGGAAAAATAAAAAATAACACGGCATAGTTTATGTAAACGATCATTTTCACTTTGGAAAGGCTAATGTACTTGTCTTTAAACTTCCATAGATATCCATACCCCTGTATCCTTGAAAGCGACTCCACAAACAAGTAACTGCATGTGAAAATATGGAAAATATGCAACCAATCACAAATAACCTTTGTATCTATCAGTCCTTTTCCTTACTTTCATCACAAATAAGTACTAAAGAAAAATACCTTAAACTCTATGTTGTGAGAACACCACAGAAACATGAAGTTAAGGAAAAGTACATTGTCAGGAAAAGCCCGCCGACCCACTCGAGGGTCATCGCCTGATTTGGGGGTGAATGTAACGTTTCCCGCCCCCCCCCTGGGGGTTTCACAATTAAAGCAGATACTGTTTTAAACCTTTAAACCCCTTCCCCACAGGGGCACGGGGAAGCCCCGGGAAAAGGGGGGGGGCAAGGGGACACCCCACTTCCCCACACCCTAAAACAGTTTAGGAGGGGGATTTTTTTTACCCACGCTGGCTAAATAAAGCTCTCCCAGCCAACTAAGGCTCCCACCATTTTTCTTTTGGGTTTTTATAAGCCGTTCTGTTCCCCGATTTTATAAAAAGGGCCCAGGAACCGGCCTTGGGGTGGCTATAAAATTATAGCCCGAGTAATAGGGGGTAAAATTAAATTTTTAAAGACAGACTAGCTAAATTTTTGAATTTTAAATAGTTTTAAATTTTTCGCCTTGGGGGCCCCCTTTGGCAGATATTTAAAGGAATGGATAAATATATACAGAAAAAAGAGCCCTATTTTCAAAAAATAAGTATGGTTACAGAAAAAGGGTAAGGGGGTGAGGGGGTTTTAAAAAAGGGGGTAGTGGCCCCCACTGGACCACTCCCGGGGCTTGCTCCGAGGGGCAAAACTAAGGGGCCCCATGGGGCATGGGTATCTTCACGACCCTTTTGGGATGGAAGGGTTTGGTCTGACGCTGACACCACCAGGTCTACCTCAGAGCAGCCCCCCAGCAGGGGCCCGCTGCCCGGGGACAGGCCAGAAGTGCCAATGCTAGGCCCCAACAGAATGGGAAACCCAGACAAAGAAAGGAGGATATGTGCAAAGGGACAAACAAAAAACAGGACAAAACGGGGGGCCAAGCAAGAAGGTTTAAAGGGGAAAAAAATAAATAGAAAACCGAAGACCCCAAGAAAATAAGCAGAGGACAAAAAGCTAAACTCAGGCAAAAAAACCAAGGGATGACCAGGGGGAGGGGAAAACGGGCAAGAAAAAAGGCAAGGAAACTCACAAAGAAAACAGACAGAACACAAAGAGACCACATGGGGGCCAAAACCGGACGCAAAAAACCAATCAGAAAAAAACAGCAACAGGGCTACACCAAAGAGACAACCCAACCAAAAAAAAACAACAAAAAAAAACAACAACCAAAACAACAAGGTAAGGGAGGGGGTGTGAGGAGGGGCAGGCTTATAAACCCACGGTGGAAAAGGGGAAATTTGGGAGAGGGGAAACCCAACCCTGCTGCACACTGTGGGAATAAAGGAAGGGGAAAATTTGGCCGGCCCCCCCCCAAAAGAGACAGGGGGAAAAAAGGGGAGCAGCCAAGATGGAGGAGCAGGGGGGAAAAAACACAGGTGAGTAAGCAGAAGCTACAGGGGGGGGTCCCCAAACGCACTGCAAAAAGGAAAAAAGATCTGTTTTAGGAACATAGGTTTCGAATGCGGTTTTGCAAACAAGAGGGGGGGCAGCGCAAGGACGGAAAGTTTCCCCGGACCGTGACAAAATTTTAAAATTTTCCATTACCAAAAAGGTTGGTTTTTGGGCCAAAAAATGGGGGGCCCCCCCCCGGGCCCGCCGTCGGGGAATTCTGGAAAAGGGTTTTCCCGGTTAACCCCCCCCCCGGGGAAGGGAAAAAAGGGGGGGCCCCTTTGGCCGTTTTAACCCGGGGGTGGGGGAAGGGCCCCCCGGGGGAGGCCCTAATCCCCTCCCCCAACAAACCCCCCGGGACGGGCTTCAAACTCCCAAACCTTGGGCCCCTAACAAATTTTTTTTTGGGTAACCAAAAAATGGGCCGAAGCCAAGGGTTTGGGGACCGAAAAGCCAGTGGACCTCAAAAGGTAGGGCAAGTAAGCCCGGGGGGCCCGGAACCCCTTTTAGGGCCGGGGAAGGAACCCCAAATTTGGACTCGGGCCCCTGGGGAGCCTGCCCGGGGTATGGGGGTTTTGGGGGATGGCCGGGGCTTTCCCCAAAACCCAAAAAATTAAAAAGAAAAAAATACCTCCCAACACGAACTCCAAAAAAACCCTTAAAAAGGGAAAAAAAAAAAGGGAAAACGCGGGGGCCTTTTCCTACCTTTTGCCTACGGTCTTGTTTCCCCCTGGAAGGGAAAGTTTTCTTAAGGGGCAAATGAGTTGGCCAAAGGGAGGAACTTTTTTCAGACCTTGTGAGAGGTTTCCCCTTGCCCTTTTTAGCCAGGCTCTTAGGGAATTGGGGTTTCCCCATGGAAGGGTATTTAACAATGGGTCTGAGTGGGGCTAATTAATGTGTAAATTGTGGCTTTTTAGGGGAAAGACTCGAGTTTAATTTTTTGGGGGGAGATGACTTTGTCATTTTTTAGTGACTTTTCCTCCCCCAAAATTAAAAACCCAAATTAAATGTTTGGTTTTTTAGTCAGACTCTCTTCTTCTTTAATAGGAAAACTTTAAAAGGATGTTTAAACATGGGGTTCCCGTGAGACTTTGTTGAAGTTTTGGGTTTCAAATTTTCCGGGTTTTATGCATGGGTTTTAATGAGAAAAGGCAAAATCTTAAAAAAATCTGCAGTTAAAAATTTTTTTGTGGATTTTCCCTCTCCCATGGAATCAATGAAAATAATTGCAGTAAAAACTGTGAAAAAGTACAACGACCTGCAAAGATTTGCCCCGTGGAATATAGGGAATTTCGGTATGTTCACAAGCGTTTTTTTTTAGACCCAAAAAAAGGACCCAAAAACGTATTTAACAATGCCTTGTGTGATACATTTAATTCAATGTAAAAACCCTATCAAGTTAGTGATGTGTTTTAATGAAGCCATTTTTTCAATAAAAAAAATGTTGGAAAAAAAAAAAAGAAACGGCTTTGTTTATGTAAAAGCATTTTCCTTTGAAAGGCTAATGTATTTTCTTTAAACTTCCATAGATTTCCATACCCCTGTATCCTTTGAAAGCGACTCCACAAACAAAGTAAACTGCATGGGGAAAATATGGAAAATATGCAAACCAATCCAAAAACCTTGTATCTATCAGTCCTTTTCCTTACTTTCATCACAAATAAGTACTAAAGAAAAATACCTTAAACTCTATTTTGTGAGAACACCACAGAAGCATGAAGTTAAGGAAAAATACATTGTCAGGAAAAGCCCGCCGACCCACTCGAGGGTCATCGGCCTGACTTGGGGTGTATCGTGACGTTGCGCTCCCCCTAGGGGTGCACAAGGTCAGCCAGATACTGCTTCACCGTGAAACCCCTGTCCACACGGGCACAGGAAGACCCGGGAGGGGGGGGGGGCAAGAGGACACCCCACTTGCCCACGACCCTGAACAGCTAGGAGAGATTTGTTTACCCACGCTGGCTAAATAAAGCTCTGCCAGCCAACTAAGCTGCCACCAGTTCTCGTTTGGTTATAAGACTGGTCTGCTACCGACTTATAACAAGGCCAGGAACGAGCATTGGGGTAGCTTTATCTTATAGACCGAGAACTAGGATGGTAAATTCAATTATCAAGACAGACTAGCTCAGTTCAAAATTTATAGGTTTAATTCGCCTTGGAGGGCACATAGGCAGATATGTAAAGGAATGATAATATTATACAGATAAGAGTCAGAGGTGCAAATATAAGTATGGTTACAGACAAAGGCAGTAAGATGTGTCCAGTTACCTGAGATTGGCTAGATTCTGGGCCCACATGGGGGGCTGATGTGGCCCTGCTGCTGCGTGGATGCTTCTGGAATGGTGATGTCAGTTACCCCCCTCCTGAATGCGACACTGGTCACACATGGGCTCTTGCTTATATCCTTGATGGGACAGCCCACGTGGCAGCCCTCTACACTCCCCCACACACTCCTGGGACGGTCTACAAACTCCTCCCTCTTTGACCATGCCATTTTTGACGGAATCACAAAAATGGGCCGTACCGCGGCAGGGCATTGTGACAGAACTGAGCCAGTGGCGCCATCAAAACCGGATGGACCTATGCTACGCCCTGGTACCAGGCAACCCTATCCTATGGGCTTCCTAAGGCCAGCTTTGGATTTCTCAGTCCCCCTGCATCGTGCGAACATGGGAGTGGTGGCTATGTGTACGGGGAGTTTCATATTTTAAAATATGAAACCGCGATATACCTCGGATACACGATTCTCTCATAAATCTTTATGAAATATCGAGGCCGCTGTGTCTGCTAGCCTTTTGTCCTCCAGTCTTTGTTTCCAGGTCTGAGAGAGCCTATGTGCTTCAGGTGCTAATGAAGTTGCATGAGGATTCTTTCTTTGTGCAGACCCCCTTTCAAAAATATGAAACCGCCATTTTACCTCGGATACACGATTCTCTCATAAATTTTTAAATGAATATCGAGGCCGCTGTGTCTGCTAGCCTTTTGTCCTCCAGTCTTTGTTCTCCAGGTCTGAGAGAGCCTATGTGCTTCAGGTGCTAATGAAGTTGCATGAGGATTCTTTCATGTGCAGACCTCCTGCTGAGAGGTTTCCTCTCTGCCCTTTGTTAGCCAGGCTCTTAGGTAATTGAGGGTTTCCTATGGAAGGGTATTTACAATGGGTCTGAGCTGGGGGCTAATTAATGTGTAAATTGTGGCGTTCCTAGGGAATGACTCGAGTTATGAATTTGGAGGGGAGATGACTTTGTCATTTTTGAGTGACTTTTCCTCACATACATAATGAACAAGTTAACATGTTTGTGTTTTTTAAGTCAGTAGCTCTCATTCTTCTCTTAATAGGAAAACTTTATGGCATGTTTAAACATGGTGGATCCAGTGCAGACTTTGTTGAGAGTTTGGTTGCAAATTTGTCCTGAATTTTACTGCATGGATTTCAATGAGAAAAGGCAAAATCTTAAATGAAATCTGCAGTTAAACCTTTTTTTGTGGATTTTGCCATCTCCCATGGAAGTCAATGAAAATACATATGCAGTAAAATCTGTGACAAATGTACAAAAGACCTGCAACAGATTTGCCCCGTGTGAATATAGACTTATGGTATGTTCACACAGCATTTTTTCTCAGACCCAAAAACGGACCCAAACACGTATTGAACAATGTCCTTGTGTGACTACATTAAGTTCAATGTAAAACACATATCAGAGTTCAGATGATACGTGTTTTACATACGTATGTCCATTCTTGATCCGTTTTACACGTCACAAACCCTATTTAAAACTACAGAGTAAGTTTTTGCAGTCCAGAAAACATATTGAAACACATACCACACTTTGGGTACGTGTTTGGATACGTTTTACACGATACATTTTTCGGATCAAGAAACATATTGCAAAACGCCATGTGAACATACCCTTATGCTAAATTCAGATGTCACTTTATGTACTGACTTATGCATCAATATACACATAAAAAACACATAAAAAGTTTCCTATCGGCTTGAATGGTTTGTTTGTTGTTGGTGTAATCCTATAATTTCTCTCCTACTATCCCCCAGTGTTACTTCCATAAGTGGCCAATGCCATATCAGTGTGGACCCCAAGCCTGAGACCTTATTTGTAATATAGCTACAATCTAGTTAATGGACACTTTTCTGTACCCCTGTATGCCTACAATTTTATATATATGTTTATCTAAAAAAACGATATGCTCTATGCATAGCTGTATGCCTTAATTAGGAACATTGCTTCTCATTAATGGAGCTATACATCTGTCACAGGGATTGCGCAGTAGAATATCGATCTTTGTAAATGATACTAAGCTCTGTAAAGTAATCCACACAATAGAGGAAAATGTGTTATTACAAAGGGATCTGGATAAGTTGGAGGCCTGGGCAGAGAAGTGGCAGATGAGGTTTAACAGTGATAAATGCAAGGTTATGCACATGGGGAGGAAAAATCCATTACATGTTAAATGGAAAAACACTGGGTAAAAGTGACATGGAGAAGGACTTGAGAATCATGATGCACAGTAAACTTAACTGTAGCAGCCAGTGTCAGGCAGCAGCAGCCAAGGCTAATAGGATCATGGGTTGTATTAAAAGGGGCATAGATGCACATGATGAGAACATTATTCTCCCATTATACAAGTCACTGGTTAGACCACACATGGAATATTGTGTACAGTTTTTGACACCAGTACACAGGAAAGACATTGTAGAGCTTGAACAGGTACAAAGGCGGGCAACTAAAATAATAAAAGGACTGGGTGGACTGCAATACCCAGAAAGATTAACAAGGTTAGGGTTATTTAGTTTAGAGAAAAGACGGCTTTGGGGGGACATAATAAATATGTTTAAATATATTAAGGGCCAATATAGAGATCTCGCTAAAGATTTATTTATACCCAGGACCGTATCAAGAACAAGAGGGCATCCTCTACGTCTTGAGGAAAGAAAGTTTCTACATAAACATAGAAAGGAATTCTTTACTGTTAGAGCGGTGAGACTGTGGAACTCTCTGCCAGAGGAAATTGTCATGGTGAATTCATTAACAGAGTTCAAGAAGGGCTTGGATGCATTTCTGGAGCGTGATAATATAACATGTTATAGTGACTAGGATTCTGGAGAGGGGTTGTTGATCCAGGGATTTATTCTGATTGCCAGATTGGAGTCGGGAAGGAATTTTTTCCCTAAAATGAGGACAATTGGCTTCTACCTCATGGGGTTTTTTGCCTTCCTCTGGATCAACACTTTAATACTTTAGCAACACTTTAGCAAAATGGGCTGAACTGGATGGGCGTATTTCTTTTTTCGGCCTGACAAACTATGCAACTATGCAACCCACAGGGCCCTCTGGGCACTGCTGAGTGTGGTGACATAATAGACAACCTGGAAACCTTTGTTAGACTTCCAACCCAGAAGCCTTTGATAGACCACTGGGATGTCATGGAGACCATGGGCACCCTGTGTTGTCATGGTGATCATGGGCACTCCCGGTTGTCATGGAGAACATGGGTACGCCGCAATCGCGTTGTGGGGTGCCTATGAAGACTCCCTCGTCCCTCTCTCTCTCTGTCTTTCACTTAGCTGCCACAGTGACATTTGAGCACTCTATTTAAAGGCTTAATTGGCCATGACTGGAGTAAACTCTGCTCTCAGTCGATGCTGTAGGACACCAGCTGTAATGTACATGCGGGTAATATACCAGCTGTAATATATGTCATTTTGCATTAACTCCCACCAGAGTATGATGTAAACATATATCAAATATTGGAAGGGATTAACCTCTTAACGACCGCCTGCCATCTTTTGCCGTCGGGCGGTGTAGGTCGTTCGTCTGCAGCGACGTCTTTTGACATCGCTGCAGACATCAGATTATGCGGCTCCCGGCACTGTAGCTGTGCTGAGAACAGAGCTGTACTTCACAACCCTGTTCCCAGCACAGCCGCTTCCCAGCGCTTAACCCTTTGATTGCCGTGGTTTGTGACTGCAACATGATCAAAGGGCTTTCCCCTGCTCTGTTGGGTGATCGGGACTGTGTGCTGCCCTGATTGCTGCCTGTGTCAAACTTACACAGATTATAATGTATTAGCATATATGAATATGCGAATACATCACTGAGTGTAAATAAAAAATGTAAAGCAGCTATCCCTTCATGGGATTTTTTAAAAAAAGTAAAAAAACATAAAGTGAAGAAAAAAATAAATAAAATAAATAATAAAAATAGAAATAAATATTTAATAAAAAATAATTGTGCATACATTACACACAAAAAAAGCCTACACATATTAGGTATCCACACAACTGTATTAACCTGTAGAATTCATCGAATAAGTTATTAAGTGTGAAATGTAAGTCGTGTAAAAAAAAAAAGAAATGTGAAAAAAAATTCTGCAATAACTTATAAGTGAACTATTCCCCCAAAAAGGGCAACTAATGCGCCTCATACAACTGCATCATTGAAAAAATTAAAAAGTTATGACTGTTGAACACAGGCAAAAACTAAAAAAGTACTTTTCAGGCGTTCAGCTAAAGGGGTTAAAGGAAACCTGTAGTGAGTTATCCTGCTCTATCTGAGATCAGGATGTGATAGAGGGAGAAAAGCTGAGCTCTGTGATTTACAAGTTTATATAATTTGCAGCAGGATCTCTGAATAAATCCTGACCATACTCCTTAAGAAACAGAAGTCCTGCTTACCCCACCCACATACAGTGATTGACAGCTTTTCCTGTATCAGTGTGTTTACAGAACAAACTGTTAATAAGGGTGGGGTAAGCAGGACTTTCAGTTTCACCTTTAATACTGAATTGAGTAAAAGCAGGTTCAATTTTAAATGATATAAACCTTTGTATCATAGAGCTCAGCTTCTCTTCCTCTGTCACATCCTGCTCTCAGATGGGCAGAATAAACCACCTTTAACCCCTTAAGCCGAACGCCTGAAAAGTAGTTAATGACCGGAACATTTGTGTAGTTTTTGCCTCCTTGCGTTTCAACAGTTGTAACTTTTTTTTTCAATGAAGCAGTTTATGAGGCCTTGTTTTATTCAAGACTAGTTGTACTTTATGGGGGAATAGTTTAAGTTCACTTATACATAATTGCAGAATTTCTTTTCAATTTAAAAAAAAAAACAAACTTTTTTTTTACATTTCTTTTACACCATTCACATTTCACACTTAATAACTTGTTAGATTAATTCTACAGGTTATTATGGTCGTGTGGATACCTATTATGTGTAGGTTTATTTTTATTTTATTATTTATTTTTGTATTTTTTTTACACTTTTTATGTTTTTTTACTGTTTTTTTTTAAATCCCATGAAGGGAGAACTTAGTAACATTCTTCTTTTTTATTTTTTTTACACTTAGTAATATATTAGCATATTCATATATACTAATACATTGTAATCTGTGTCAGTCTGACACAGGCAGTGATCAGGACAGCACACAGTCTGCCCTGATCACTGGCTTGTTACACAGACAGCCCTGGGGCTACTTTAGGTCCCCAGGGCTGACTGTGCAGCCGTTCCCTGGTTTCTGTCGGGTCACCGGGTGTCCCGATCATCCGACAGAGCAGGAAAACCCTTTGATTGCGCTGCGGTGACTATCCACGGCAATCAAAGGGTTAAAGCACCGGGGTGTGTAGGATTTATTGTGGCTGAAGAATATTTGCAAGATAGGAACTTGCTGCATGGAAATAAAACAATTCACACAGTATGGTACAGTTAAGTAGGGCAGGATGCCTGGCAAATTAATTATAGCAGAGGAGAAATCCTGTTCCTCATGAGTGAAAGGGAAGCTGATGTGCAGCCAACATCCTTGTCTCATTGGGGAAAAGTTGTCCTTTCCCTTGTCTCTCGAAGTACTGGGGAATTTTTTCCTTTTTGGAGGGGGGATGCGGGTTTTTCTTCACATATAGCTTAAG